>JAPFFP010062763.1:0-26422 GCA_026153255.1 Solanum medicagineum | reverse complement strand
GATTGTAAAAAAATTTCCCAATTTTGGGTTTCCACGTTAAATTCTTGTGTTGTTTTATTTCTTATTTTTTTGCCCTTTTTTGCATAAGTGGCGGAGATCTTGGGGTTTATGGGAGAAGAGTTTTATTTTCCCAACAGAATCTCACTTTCTCAGTTCAAAATCCAAACAAGAATTATGATTTCCATTACAATGATTTCAAGGCCAACATATCCTATACAAACATTGTTCTTTGGAGTGCCAATGTGTTTGATAAATTTCATCAAGATGCAAAAGCTCAAACCTTGATTGATTTAATGTTCACAGCTTTGCCTGAGGCATATGCATATTGGATTGGTACATCTATTGTTCGTGATTTAGCTTCTGGTCAGGCCATAAGATTTTCAATTAGTCTAATGGAAATATTCAGATAAGTGATCGTAAATCGCCATCTCATACAAGTTGTACAGAACTTCATGTGTCTTGCGGAGGTTTACTTGTTGAGACTTTACAAGAAACTCAAACTGGAGAATTGACACTTGATTTAAAAGTTTGTGCGGTTACATCTCAAGATTCAACATGTTGATTATATATAGCATAGGGATTTAAAGTTCTGTTTTGTCAAGAAGTGCATGAAAATATAGTAGCAAGTTCTATTCTGCTATATTCCATGCTTTATTATCTTCTATTGGCATGTGTAATTTGCATTTGTTCATAAAGTGGCTTCACTGGAATTTCACTCTAACCCAATGTTTGTGTCGTATTACCCAATCTTCTATTGGCATGAATTCATAATATTTGAGTGTCGTCTTCTTCAAAATTACCTATAGATGGTGCTATCTATTCTCTCATCAAATGATGCTGGATCGTTGCCTCAATATATAATGACTCAAGAATTTTATTTACATTAACTAACTTTCCGTTCATCAGGTTCCACAGGCTTTTGTAATGAACTAATAATTTCTAGCTCTCCCCTCATACTTCCACCCTTTCTGTTGCTTGCTGCCAATATTGCAGCATACATAGCAAATTCTGAAGCCTTTTGTCCCAACAATACGCTTGAGCGTGGTTCAGTAGGCAGAGGAGGAGCCAGGGGACTCTGCTGCGCTTTATTAAGTGCAGCAGCCTCTTTCCTTCTCTTATACTGAAACCAAGTTGCTTGTATAAAACATGTGGCCCAAGTCCTCTATTGGTTCGGGTAAAACCTGAACGCGTGCCTTAACTGCTTGCTGTGCAGCTTACGAAACTGTGATGCCACGAACATCATGTCTGCTGCAACCAATGCAACGTTTCAACTTCTGTGTGCGCGGTCACTGTACATGTATAGGATGGACGGATGATGCTTGGACGAGGGTCTAGTGGACATGTTAGTAATTCTTCACCACAGAAATGAGACGAGTTAAAGCAACTTGTTCTCGCTCCATCAGTAGCGTAGGAATCCAAATGTCCTCTTATAATGAAGTGCATTTCGTTCACAGGATCAGCTTTGCAAACAAGGCAAGTCCCCGTGATGTATAGATGTGGTTTCAACCTTTCACATATTGCATCCAAGATACACTCATATATTTGATCAAACCGAGGACGTCTTCTAGGCCCCAAATAGTCCGGATTCGGGTCCTACAAAGTAGGAGGGTCAATTGTAATCTATTACAGTCATCCAATGGTTTTTGACCTAGGATGGTAACACGAAAAGGAGTAGCAGAGAAATTCCAGCTTACTGTCATAGAAAGGGGTCTTTTTAATCCATGGCCAGTATTATCATAATGGTAATAGTCCTCAAAGTGCCTATCCATAAGAGGCCTGTTAAGTCCCTCATAAAGTTGAGTTACCTTAATAGTGCTATGGAAATGAATATGAAAAAGTATGCATCGGAAATATGGCACGGCACTTCACAAATTACAATGAGAAAGTAATTACTGGATAGATGCACAATGCTATGCAAATCAGATGTAAGAAAGTATTTGATCACCAGAAAGATTGCACGGTGACTATTTTCTTTTTCAGTTTTTCTTGTGTGCTTCTCAAATTAGTACTTCTCAGCATGATTATTTTTCATACATATAGTATTGCTTCATCTTTTGCTATGCTAACATAAGTTATGACCAGCCGCTGGTTGCAAAAGTCTTATATTATCTACCAAGATCCAAGCAACGGACTACCAAGATCATAGAGGCGCAGATACCATGTGATAAATATTTGAGCAGAATATTATTGAATTGTGTATCAACATTATTAGATTGAGACCCCATTTATAGATACTATGTGAGACTCCTTTATCAACTAGGACACTACATTACAATCATTTTCCAAGAAAGATTTGATATACTATTCTTATTCGTACTCTAAGTGGATTGTATAAACTATTTTTGTTGTTCTTCCTATTCTAACAATTCCTTTAGTTGCTGTATTTCCTCTGGCAGTGACCACAGTGGAACCTTGAATAGAATTCTCTAGGCATCTAATGTTAGTCATCCCACTCGGACCCTACCTAATTGGAAGCCTCTTGCTTAGTCCTCTCCGAGTGGGAAAGTAACCCTCTGGGCTACCATTTATCAGCAGTGAGAACTATACAGTTGTATTGCAAAACCTGATCCATTTTAAATATTTTTTTTTTGAAGCTCATATCTTTCATCAGTATCGATAGCAAAGTCGAATTTGTCAAGAATAAAGAAAACATGAAAAAAACCAAGGAATGATTTTCTCATTTCATTGATTCAAATACATAAGAATACATCAGTATTTATAGACAAGAGAAAATATTCTATCCTTAATATGAATCCTACAAATTTATGTGTATAATATTCTACGATTAATGTTACATGACATTCTACACTAAATGTATCATCTAGAATATCTATTAATATAACATCTAGAATATCTCCTGCATGTATTTTTACAACTAATGCTACGCAATATATAATTTGTATAGCGTAGCCTGCTAACCTGCACCCACTGATTGGAATGCCATAAGGAAGGAAGAAGAAGGAGATTACTTAGTTGGTAGTCTCACCTAATAGTATGATAGACACAAATCCAAATGAATCTCAAGGCTCTGGAATAGATCATGGAAGGAAATCAATGGAACAATGGTCTCCCTTAGTTTCAAAGGAAATGACACCCCAAAGCAGCTCAACTACCTGCATCAGTAATGAACTAGATACAAAAGGAAAAAGAGTGGAGGAAAATAACCAAGAAGTGGAAATCAAACAAAGTGATGAAGACTTCACTGAAGAACCCAAGTGAAAATGGGCCAATTTTTCGATACCAACAGGATATCAGCTAAAGGTATGGGTCTCAGCTTTGTAGCTCCAGCTATTAAGAATGGGGAAAAGGTTATTGAACTAAACAAGCAAGAGGTTGATAAAGCTACGGAGAACTGGAAACAAGCTCTAATCATGTATGTAGTTGGAGACTCACCCACCATAGCAACAATTAAAAGATACATAGCTCATCAGATGAACACAGTCAAAAAGCCAAAGGGATACTATCATAATGATGGATATTTCCTTGTGCGATTTGCTTGCTTGGATGACATGAATGAGGTACTGTATTCTGGGCCTCATATGTTGAATAATAGGCCTATCATTGTTAATGTTTGGAGCCTGATTTTGATTTCAATAAGGAAGTACTACAGTAAATACCAATCTAGGTGAAGTTCCCAAATCTGCCTCAACATGGATTCACTAAGCTGAATTAGTAGTCATCTAGGAATACCTCTATATGCTGATAAGTGCACTACCAAAGTGGATGGAATATCATTTGCTAGAGTTCTATTAGAAATGGATGTAGCTAGGGAATGCCAAAAAAGCTGAAAGTGCAGGAACCTAATGGAAGGCTCTTTGATCAAATTGTGCAGTATGAGTGGGTGCCAAAATATTGTGAGAAATGTTTGCAAGTGGGGCATAAATATGGTAAAGAAGGAACTAGACCACCAGCACCTGTTAAGACACTAACTACATGGATAAGGAAACCAGAGGGAACAAAAGAGGCTGAAAAGAAGCAAGGAGCAAAGGATCTAAATGAGATGCGTAACAAAGAATTATGGCAGAAACCAAAAGCTGTGGCAAAAAATGTAGCACAACAGAAGGCAGAAGTACAATTACTCAATGATTTTACCATTCTAAATGAATATGATTGTGGAAATACAAGTGCTGGAACTAAGCAACATGCAAATGCTGAGGGGTTTTGGCCGGATAAAACAAATATTTCCTTATGCAGTTAGTTACTTTACTTGGAATATAAGAGGGATGAATAAACCTCATAAACATAGAGAATTAAAGTTTGTTTATGAAGGAGAATAGCATTAGCATTTTAGCATTGTCAGAGAACAAAATAAAGTAGGACCTAACAGGGAAAGTAATCCAGAAAGTTGCACCAGGATAGAAGTATGAAGGGAACTATGAGATGACTGAGAAGGGTAGAATCTGGATATTATGGGATTGTCAATATGTGGAGTGTGAGGTAGTGAGTAAGACATATCAGTTTATTCACTCAAAAGTGAAGATAAAAAGTAGTGGTCTACAGTTTGCTTTTGTTGCAATATATGGTCTCCACACCATACATGACAAAGTACAGATGTGGGAGGACCTGAAAGAGGTGAATAATGCTACTCAATAACCTATGTTGTGTATGGGGGACTACAATGCAATTCACCAAATTGAAGATAGAGTCAAAGGTAGTCAAGTGCAGGATAATGAGATCAAAGCCTTCAGTGAATTCATGATAACTACTGGGATACATGAACTGAAAACAGTAGGAGGTTCTTATACTTGGACTAATGGACATATATACAGTAAAATAGACAAGGCCATAGTGAATGTTGAATGGATGCTACACATGCCTATTATGGAAGTCCAGATCCTATAGCCACGGGTGTCTGATCATTCTCCTCTCGCTGTAACATTGGACAAGGTGTCTAAAACTAGGTCCAGGGCTTTTAAGTTCTTTGATTATATTGCAGATCATCCAGAGCTTATCCAGATCACTTGACAAGCTTGGCAAGGGCATCAGAAAGGAGATTTGTAAACTATTTAGTGGAAGCTAGAGAAAGTGAAAACAACACTCAAAGACCTGAACAACATAGAATTCAAAGGAGTGAAGGATAGAATTCAGAATATCAGAGAACAACTCCACAATGTGCAAACAAAAATGAGGGATCATAATCAGGTTGATGAAAACATAGAAAATGAAAGAGAACTCAGAAAGCAATTGGAGAAATAGAGTTTGATAGAAGAGAATGCAATGAGACAAAAATTAAGGGTGCAATGGATAAAATTGGGAGATGCTAACACTAATTATTTCTTTGCCCACATGAAGAACAGGTTGACACAAAACACCATCACTAGCCTTACAACAAAGAAAGGGACAATAATACATTCTTAGGAGGACATTGAGAAAGAGGCAATAAGGTTTTACCAGGAACTTCTTGGGAAGTCTAGTACTCACTTACCTGTTGTAGATATCAATGTAATGAATAGAAGAGGAAGCCTAGATAGAAGTAACAGCTTCAACTAGAAACCGCAGTCACAAGACAGGAAGTGGAATTTGCATTGAAGGAACTAGATGATCTTAAAGCTCCAGGAAAAGATGGTCTAAATGTTGTATTCTTCAAGAAAGCATGGTAAGTAATAGTGGAACAAACTATAAGGTAGTACTATATTTTTTCAACTCAGGGATAATGTACCCACCTATCAATTGCGCAGTTGCCACACTTATTCCAAATAGGAGAACTCCAACAAAAATAAGTGGATATAGGCCAATCTCTTGTTGTTCAATAGTTTACAAAATCATTTCTAAAGTGCTCACTAAGAGAATGAAGTAGGTTATGGAAGTATAGTGGATATCAACCAAGCAGCCTTTGTTCCCGAAAGGACTTTGAATGATAACATCATAATAGGCTATGAACTGGTGAAAGGCTATGGGAGAAAAGGAATTTCCAGAAGATGCATGATCAAAGTAGATATGAAAAAGGCTTATGACTCACTGGAATGCACCTTCTTGGAGCAGGTTTTAAAAAAGATCAGACTACCAACTAAAGTGCTTCAATAGATAATGCAATGTGTCACTATTGTAACATGCTTCAATGGATAATGCAATGTGTCACTACTGTAACATGCTCCATACAGATCGATGGGAAAAGTACTAGACCTTTTAAGGAAAAGAGAGGGGTAAGACAAGGAGATCCATTATCCCCCACCTATTTGTGATAGCCATGGATTATTTAACAAGAGTTCTCAAGACATTACAAGATAACCCTGAGTTCCAATATCATCCTAGATGCATAGTCCAGAAGATTGTGCAGTTGAGCTTTGCTAATGTATTGTTATTGTTCTGCAGATGAGGTATACAATCAATAAGATGCCTTGGTAAGTGTTTCAAATAATTTTCTGAAGCATCTGGTTTGGTTAACGTTCCAAATCTAGACAGAAGCAATGTGTATTTTGAAGGAGTGTTATAGCAGGCACAAGAAGAGATACTACAGGAATTACAATACGTCAAAGGTGAATTCCCATTCAGATATCTAGGCATACCTCTCTGCAGCAAAAGAATCAGCCTTTGACAGACATAAGGTTGAGCATATCACAAGCTGGGAAATAAAATTCTTATCATATACTGGAAGAGCACAAACTTATCAAGAGTGTTTTATATGCTATTCAAATGTTCTAGTCTTAGATATTCCTACTACCTAAAAGGATCATTCAAGTAGTTGAGAGTATATGAAGAAGATTCCTATGGACTGGTCACACTGAAGCATCAAGGAAGGCTTTAATTGCATGGGAGAAGATTTGTAGCCCTAAACAAAATGGAGGACTCAATTTCCCTGAAATGCACATATGGAACAAGGCTGCTATATGCAAATTGCTGTGGAACCTATGCCAGGAGAAGGACAAACTATGGGTGACTTGGATTCATAGCTATTATGGACAAGATGGTGTGTGGAATACACCAGCAAGACAAGCATCATGGTTGGTCCAGAAAATACTAAAAGCAGCTAAGTATCTTCAACAACTGGGCTTCACTGAAACAGAAAATGAAACAGAAAGTTGTTTCTTCCACTTCCATGAAATGGGAACCTCCAAGAGTTACAAAATTTCCACTAACAGATCGTCGAGTGTCCAAACATGTACCCCAATGTCCATCGCAATAAGAAACCAATTTGAGAGAGGAATCCCCTGACAAAAATAGACCTTGAGCAGGATTGATGCTCAAACAGCGAAGCACTCAAGGGGCTGCTGTAAAATGAGAGGTACGAGGCTCTTGCATAAACAGTGATAGACGTTGTATAGTAAAACATATATCAGGTCGATTATGATTCAGGTAATTCAATTTACCTATCAACCTTCCATACGAAGTAGCATCAATCAAAGGTTCCACTGAAGTAGTAGATAATTTGACTATAGGGTCGATTGGCGAAGAGGCAAATGGAAGATGTGAACAATCATATTCAGGAAAGATTTTACCTGGTCAAAGTTCATCTGAATTATTTCATATCAAGATAATATCATTTACATATACAACAACTATAGATATAGAAGTACCATCCTTCTTGACAAACAAGGAACAATCATTCAGTGAAGATATGAAACCTTTGTAACTTAGAGCTAAAGTGAGTTTAGCATACCATTGGCGTGAAGCTTGCCTTAAACCATACAAAGATTTAGTGAGTTTGCATACATGAGCAGGTCTAGGACCAATCATTCCAGGAGGAAACTTCACAAATACTTCCTCCTGTAAATCACCATGCCAAAATGTATTATTAACATCTAACTGAGAAACGGGCCATCCTTTCTTCACAACAATGGTTAAAATGCACCTAATGATGGTCATTTTAACCACCAGAGAAAAAGTCTTATTACAATCTACCCCTTCTTTTTGAATATCACCTTGTACTACCAATCTTTGCCTTTAATCTTTCCAAAGTTCCATCTGATCTTTACTTTACTTTATACACCCACTTGCAAGGTAAAACCTTCTTTCCCTCAGGTAAAAGAACTACTTCCCAAGTCATGTTAGCCTCTAAGGCAGCAAATTCAGATGCTATTGCCTGCTGCCAACCAGGATGCAATGCAGCTCATGCAAAACTGGTTGGTTCAACAATATTTAGAGTCTGTAGGAGCATGCTACTTAGATATGTTGACTGTGAGGCTACTTGTTGAATACCTACGGTACTCTGACTTGTTTCTAACTTTGATATGCTCCTGTCGGGCCTAATTATTCTGGAAACTTTTGATATTGCTATTTTTATCGTGCTACACTTTCATTACCTATGGTTGACAAAATTACAACATGTTAGACATGATTTTATACTGATCATTGAGACTTACGCTCCTGTGTACTGTTATTAGCTACTGGGTTCTGCTCTTGTGTATATGAGATAGGGGTTTAGTTATATTATCAGAGGGATGGTGATATTTGGGACACCTATATTTGTGAGCGTTATTACCTACATTGACTCTGGGCACGATATGACTTTGGAGTTCCGAATCTGGATATACTAGTTGAGTAAGTGACTGTGGACATCTCGAGTTCCAGATGACGCTCCCCGTCGCTGTTGAGCACCGATGGCCATTTTTGAGAATTCAAGACCTGGTTGATGCTCCCTGTGGTGCGAGTCTCGGTGGCCGCGACTGAGATACCAGGTGGCGGGTGCAGATATTGAGGATCGAGAGCTGGCTGAGATTTGGGTCAAGGACTCTACTAATTTCGTTATGGGGGCGAGGCTGCATGATTAGCATTATGAGAGGGGGATTCGTTCTCCCACAGAGGATATGTCCCTTCGTTACACACATATATTTTGGATTGTGTGCCATGTGCCAGCACAGGGTTGGAGACCCGATTAGCATTTGATTGTCGGGGTAAGGCCCCGTGCTTGATTACTCATAGATCCACATACCTATTCACACCTTGATTATGCGTTAGTGTACTTTTTGGGCTTATGAGGAATCAGGAGGCATCCAGGAATAAACACTAGGGCCTTGCATCCACGTACAACCGACCCTTAATTTGGTGATGTCTAAAGTTGGCTCTATGATTGTTCTGTGAGGTTTAGTTATGATCTATAGGTCATATTTTGAACTGGTGTACCTCTCGAGGTTTTGGGGTTCGTGGTGGTGTACAGTCGTAGATGTTAGGGCTTTGCACCCGCATACAGTACCAGGTTTCATTTGGTATCAGGTTATGGGGTTGATTTATGGGATACCTACCTTTTATATGCATTTGAGCTTCATCATGTATATTGTTTCATTCCGTTGATGCCTACTGGGTGTCGTATTCTGGTACACACCCCTACTTCCGCATCTTTCCATGGTGCAAGTCTAGGTGCTAGTTGGGGGCACTAATTTCTGGCGATACGAAAGTGCACAATAGACTTCTTTTTTGTGAGCACCGACAGTTTCATACACCTTGCAGTTTCCTTCTTTTGATGGTCGTCTCTTGGTTTTAGACATTGGCCTTGTACAATAGTATTTTGTATTCGTAGGATCACTCCTAGGTTGTATACTCGTTTTGGTTTGTCTAATTATATATATATTGGTATGTACTTTCTGTCTATTGTAGTTCTATAAAGTTGACTTTTAGGTTTTGTGTAGGTTCGGTTAATTATATAGTTATATCAGTTTTGGCTATGACTAGAAAGATTGGACAGGTACCTCGGGGTTGGGTGATTGGCTTGCCTGTAGGTGGGATCTAACAGGCGCAATCATGACTTGGATTGGGACATGACAAACTATTTCATCAATTTACCTAGAAGTGCAACAAAATCTGGAGAATCCGATAATACCACGATGTTCACCTTGGAAAGATCTTTAGTTTGTACTAAAATTTCACTGAATTTTGACCTCGAACGGGAAAGAATATCAATATTCAAAGTTTCCAACAACCAACAATTTTATACAATAACAAACCACTAAATTTACCTTGAATGGCACACCAAAAGTAATTTTCACTACTTCCACGCTGTTAAGAATGAAAAAAATACACAAGTTAGCCTTTTAAATCATAAAAATCGGTGGAAGATGACCTCTCAAAAATGCAGTGCAAAGTTGGGACACACACACACACACATATGCACACACACACATCCTGAAGATAAGGTATATAAAGGCTCCCACAGTACTACCACATTGCTGACACATGGCAGAGCCAGAGTTCACCATGTATCTGCACTACAGCGTGCCACGTCATCACCTTCCTTCAGTGACTATCCTACCCGTTATTTTGGGCTTGCTCAGAATTCAATTTTAGCAAACAAACTATGTAACCATACTAATTTCAATGTTCCGGGTCTAATGGCACAGAGGAAATCGGAGGTCCTTATGATCCCATATGGGTTCCACTTTCTGATATCTAACTTTTAATGAAAAGAATCGAGGAGGTTAAGTCGTATTTGAAAGCCTCGGTACCAAACGAGGGTCGTCCAAAACCAAACTCGACGTTCCGAAGCTGACTGTGCTATTAGAATTTCCATCCAGATAGATTTTCCAATGGTATTGAGCAAAGTCAACTATTGACCTGTTCAAACGACTAAATTTGTAAAACTCGATATAACTAACTCCTAACATACTCCTAACTTAATTTGACAGTTCTGGAGTTGATGCAACTGTCAAAAGTTTGCTCCGAGGCGGTTTATTAGGACTTTACATGAAAATTTATTTTACAGTTATAATATCCTTTTAACTTAAAAAGATGCAAATTTACTAAATGCATCCAACAATCGAACTATTAGTATCGGTAAGTCAAATATGGCCTGAGGTTGCTATGCAAATTCTCAGACTGATGAAATATTCATCGAAACAACAAAAATAACCTAGAGGGTCATTACATAAAATTTACATATACCATTAAATTTTTCAAGGTCGAGTAATTCACTTAACATTCAATTCCCACATGGACCTATATAAAATGAAAATACAAATGAAAAATAATGTTAGAACATATGTATCAAGTTGAACCTAAATACAAAAAAAATTAAAAATGAAAATTGATATTAATTTCTATCATAGAGGAATTTAGTTCATTCAAAAGATCATTAAAAACCCAAATGTAAGTCAATGATATATTCACAATTGAAAATCTTTCCCTACTTTTCTGGTTCTTACAAATATATAAAGAACGCTTCTACGATATTGGGGGTGACTTACACTAATAAAATGAAGAAATAAGAAGAGAACTTTTTTTTGCTAGAGTAGATATGAGAAACAAACGGACAAAGAGAGAAAAGCACCCTTGGGCCTTGAATCTTAAGTTATGATGAAGAAATGAGGAGAAAATATGCTTATGTTTATAGGACTATGAAATTTTCAAATGTGAAAAATGATCCATAAAAAGCACCTTATAATTAATTTCATACTAATTATATTATGGTAAGGGAAAATAATAGGGGCAAATGATTTTAATTTAAGAGATTGAGTTGAATAAAATTTTGTCAACTTCTTAAATAGCATCAAATTGCCCACAAATATAAAGAAAAAAAGTCAAATTAATGAATTATAATTTGGATAAAAAAATAACCATGTAACTCTAGGAATAAATCTAATATATTCCATATCAAGTAAAGAAGTTATAGAAGACAACTTGACATAATATTTTAAATTACTTAGGTGAATATATTATGTTGCCTTGTCTTCTATAACTTTTTTCTTTGGCATATATCTAGATATTCCTAGATTTGTATGACTATTTATTCTATTCAGAATTTAATTCCTTTGTTTGACTTTTTTTTCTTTATATTTGTGGGTGATTTGAAACTATTTTAGATGTTGAAAAAATTTTATTCAACTCAATCTCTTAAAATAAAATTATTTGTCCCTATTATTTTCTCTTACCATTATATAATTAGTAAGAAATTAATTATAAGGTGCATTTTTATTGATCATTTTTCACATTTGAAGATTTCATAGTCTTATAAATATAAGCACATTTTCTGCTCATTTTCTTCATCATATCTCAAGATTCAAGGCTCAAGGATGCTTTTCTCTCTTTATTTGTCGTTTTATTTTCTTACACCTATTCTAGCAAAAAAGTTTTGTCTTCCTATTTTTTCATTTTGTTTGTATAATTCACCCTTGAATCTCATAGAAGAATTCTTTATATATTTGTAAGAACTATAAAAGTAGGGAAAGATTTTCAATCTTGTGGACTTTTGAATGAACTAAATTTCTCCAAGATACAAATCAATATCTACATCCTAAATTTTCAATTTTTTTGTTATTTATTTAGGTTCAACTTGATACATATGTTCTCACATTCTTTTCCCCATTTATATAGGTCACTGTTGGAATTGAATGTTACTTGAAACACTTGACATTGTGAAATTTAACAGTGTACGTAAATGATAACTTTTTGTTGTATGTAGAGACCTTTTTGAGTTCTAATTATTGTTAAAGTTTTTATTCGTACATCACTTTCCTTCTCTTGTTTTGTCCTCTTGTTATTTTTCTACACTTTCTAATGCAAGTCCTAAGGATTCTATGAATATGTATCTAATTTTCATATTCTATAGATTATATAATTCAAATTTAGAATTTCAACATATAAAATATTAAAATGAACCTCTAGGTCATTTTTCTTATTCTGTGTCACTTCTAACATTTAGAGCATTTTTATAGTGATCCTAGGTCATTTATGACCTACTGGCACTGGTAGCTCGGTCACCTGATCGCTCGTTTGGAGTTTGTGTAGCTTTTCGTGTTTAGAGATCTTTATAACTTGAAAAGTTATATTTGGAGTAAAATGCAGGTAGATGGTCTCAGAATGAAATTTTGACAGTTCCATTAGCTCTAAAATGGTTAAATTAGGCTAGAAGCATGATCAGCTTGACTACTGGATTTTCGTGGGAGTTTGTATCGTATTAAGCATTTTAGCCTTTTAAAACTAGCCAATAGTTGACGTTGGTCAACATTCGTTGAAAACGTGCCCGAATGGAAACTATGGCAGTTTGGTTAGCTTCGGAATATTGAGTTTGGTCTAGAATGACCTTTCATTCGGTTCCCATGACTTTTAGACTCATTTTGAGCCCCCTATGGAATTTGGCTAAAAATGGTCATAAGAGTGGGACCCACAATCAGTCGTAATAATCTCGTATGAGAATTTTAACTTCACCACTGAGTATGAAATGTCAATTTTTGTAGGGTAGCATAGTTCGTTTGCATGCATGGGATTCCGGATGAATTTTGAGTGCCCCGTAAGAAATTTTGGAGTTGGAGAAAATCAACTCCTCAACTTATAACTGGTGCCAGCTGGCCTTTTCTTCGTGACCATGGACCCTTGGCCGTAATTATGGAGGTTAGACTAGCTTGGCCTTTGGGAACGTGGGACCTTGTCCGCAATCATGGAGGTCCAACCAAGTTGACCTTCATGAATGTGGAAGACCCTCTGCGATTACGGAGGTGATTTTTCCTGTGCTCCGCGGTCATGGAGCACTTTTCATCGCAAACGCAGAGAACAAATTGAGTGGGTCCTTGCTATGTTTATACTTGTACGCAACCAGATTAACTGTTTTCTTTAGAAAATGACATCTTCCTCATTTCCAACTCAAACTAGGCAATTCCAAGGTCCATTTTGTGTGGAATTTGGTAAAGATTGCGACCGTGAGCTAAAAAATAGGAGTGGGACTTCGACTGAGGAAATTTATTCATTTTGGTTGTTGGGCCTGGGTATTTTCAAATTGGTTTTATGGTGACTTTGAGGTTTGATATCTTGAGTGTTCTAGGTCTATTTTTAGTGATTCTTTTATTCAAATTGTGCGATATTCTGCGAGGAATATTGTGGTGTGCTTGGTTTCAGCTGTGGGGGATCCATTTGTGATATATTTTTGTAATTAGTTGCTATCATAGTTAGTTTTCTTTAGTTTAAATTTTATTTTTCTTGCTTGTTGCCCATGAGGTGTTTTCGAGGCTCGAATTTTATCTTGTTATGAGATATGAGCCTAGGCAGTTGGTTAAGACCTATTTTGGGGGTCAATCCTAAAATTTCCAGTATGGGTCCCACTTTTTTCTTTTTATGCCTTGAAATTGTTTTTTCCCTTTTTCTTACAAATTTACTATCTAAATTACCATAATGATGTTAAGAATCTATTTTTGATAGCATGGCAACTTTCAGAGGCTATCCAGAAGGAAAAAGCTTGAGCGGAGTGAATTGGAGCACGCATGATTGGGCTACAGGTAGGCTACGACTTCTCTTTCTTTAGATTGAGCTAGTTTGTCTAAAATCATATTGAAATAGTTAGAGTTTAGGGTTGAATAGCATATTTATATGCCTTAGGAGTTAGAAATCATGATTTAGACCTTTACCGTGGTTTTTGGGTAGCTGAAAGCATGTCAACTTCGTTGTTAGCTATTAGTATTGTTAGTGGTAAAATTTTCCTATATGTTGGCATTGTGAAGCATGGTGGCCTTAGTATAGGTTGACAAGAACCTACTTTAGATTCCCTGACGTTGTTTTGGTCAGCTTAGATCACTGTAAAATAGCGTAGTAGACCAGGGTTGGTAGTTAAGCCTTAGCTAGTAGTAACTTCTCAAATAAACACCCTATCATCAATAATTTCCCAAGTTTTTCAATTAGATCCTATTTTGATTTGGTTCCAGTTTGAATTGATGACTTGGTTACACAGGCTCAATTCTTTGAGGAAGGTAATCCTCGGTGGCTATCAACATATAGAATGAAGAAGAGAAAGTTTGGCACCTTCGACTAGTCTTAGGCGAGTATTTAGGTATTGGGTAGTCCTGATCTCAACCACATTTATAATTTGGAAAACCCTCTGGGTAATAGCAGGCTTGGCCTTGACTCCTCTTATACTAATCAGACAAGCATCCAAGTATTGGGCAGTCCTAGCCTCGACCTCTTTTATAAAGTAGGCGAGCCTCTAGGCAGCGACAACCTTGATTTGGACTTTTCTTATATTATTCAGGTGAGCATCTTGGTAGGCTGTCCTAACCTTAACTTCCCTTATTAACCAGGCGAGCATTTGAGTCGCGATAGTCCCATCCTTGATACTCTGATCAAATGCGATCTTTCCATTCTTAGGTATTTGTGGTTCTTGGTTCCTCAAATTTTAGTGTGATCAACTCTATATTTCCTTAGTTGTCGTAGTTATAGTCATTCTGTGTCCCGATTGATCTTACGAGGGCGTAGTTGGTTGTATATAGAATATCATTTCAGTTAGAACTCTCACTACTTCTACGATTATTTTTTTACCTTACCTATGGTACTACACTTGACTCTGGTTTAGATTTATTCCTCTTTTTTATATTATTTTTACCTTTCCTATTCATTCTTCTATGATACCTATTGAGTAACTTTTATTTTGGTACTCAAAGTACACTTTGCATGTGCCTTTGTGTTGCAGATTTGAGCAGCAGTTATCAATGTTGATTTATTGAGCCTTTTACAGCTTATATTAGAGAACAAGGTGAGCACTTGGAATTTTTGGATCATTTTTTTCTCCTTTAGCTTTGTGGCCCATCTTTTTGCATAGTTTGGGACTAGCCAAATCGTGTATATATTTATGGTCCATTTTTGGGCTTGTACTCTTTTTTTTGCTTTTAGCAGCTCTGTACTGGTGACTTCTAGGTTCTGGGAGGTATCTTGTATGTGTAGTTCAGTTCCTATTTCTATTTATTTGTTTTGTCTTGTGTATGCCAGATTTTTGTTACCTTCCCCATTATACCTATTACTTACCATTTTGAATTGTTGGTTAGCTTACCTATCGGTAGGTTGTGGTAGGTGCCATCATGATTTGAGAAAATTGAGTCATGTCAAGTTCGTATCAAAGCCTCAAGTTAATTGGTTTCATATTGTACAGAGCTAACGTATAGTAAAGTTTTGCGGATTGGTGCAGAGAGATTGGTGGCCTATCCTTGGGAAGCTAAGGATGTCACTAGGAAACATTTACTATGTCGTATCCCTTCATGCAGCATGTACCTTATTAGTTTCGTGAAAACTTACTTATCTCACTATTTATAGGGATAGCTCATACATGCGATACTATCAACGGTGGTACCCGCCTACACCAACAAACAAAGCTCTGGTTAGACCTAAAGGCCAACCATGGGGTGTAGCACCAACACTTGATAGGGATGTAGCCCTTGAGCATACAGAGGGGAATCAGGATGCCCTTATTCCTCCACAGCTAGAGGGGCCAACACCACCACAACCTCCAACCGCACTAGCTATGACTCTAGCCTTACAAGTGGCCATTACTCAATTTTTTACTACTTTAGGGGGTATTCTGTAAGCCTCAGCCCCTGGTATGCCACTATAGTAGGATCAGCCTACCCCACCAGTCTCTAAGGACCAGCTGCTCACACCACCTATTGTACCCCAACCAATTGACGTAGAGGGTGTCATGCCTCCATATGAGCAGAAAATATTGGAGATATTTCAGAGATTGTCACCCTTGACATTTTTTGGAGCCACCGATGAGGATGCTATGGAGGTTTTGACCACTTTCTATGAGTAGCTTCAGTCCCTAGGCATTATGGAGTCGAGAGGACTTGACTTTATTGACGATCATTCTATAGGACAACCATGTAGCGGTGGCACTCCTACTTACAGAACCAACAAGCCAAATTAAGCCCTATCATGGGGTGAGTTTTCAAAGGTGTTTTTTGGGATAGATATCTTCCCCAGGGTGTTAAAGATTGCCTTGCAGATTAGTTTGTGAGGTTGGAGCAGGGTTCTATGAAAGTCTCATAGTAGGAGGCCAGGTTTTACTAGCGTTCCACCAGTATGTCGCCATGATTTTGCCTACAATAGGAGGAGAGGGTATAATATTCTATGCCTAGGTTGAGATTTCAGTTGAGGGTGGATACAGAGCACCTAGTCTTAGTGGGTTGTTCATTGTTAAATGTGGTTGATCATGCTTGCACCATGAGAACATTCGTCGCGAGGCCCAAAGGGGTAGCTACAAGAGAGCTAGACACCATGGTAGTTATAGTGGCTCCTAGTCTAGAGGTAGAGATAGCCATGACAGATCCCCTCCAGAAGTCCTCTCAAGATAAATGTCAGCAGGGTTAGTCTAGCCAGCCTATTAAGGTGGCACCACTGGCTTTAGCAGGCATCTAGCTATATTAGTGTGGTCCCAGTCTAGGGCAGAGGTTGAGAGGGTCAGATTAACTTTCGATATATCGCGGTTGGATGGTCATGGGGTAATCACCCTCAAGGAGTTTTGATTATGGTGCACTAAACCACTAGCACAAAGAATGTCTTCACTGAGCTAGACCAACATCAACAGTGCCAACTCCACCTAGAGACGGAGATCATATTTATGGTCACAAAGGCAAAACTCAGATTTAGTGTTGAGGAGGTGTAGATCAGGCAGGAGCCCATGAAGGTGGACAGTAAGATACGTAATGGGGCTCTCAGAGACGCTGGACAGGCGGTGGAACAGACAACTAAGGTGAAGGCCAACAGGGCTACTTTTACACTGCTGCAGTAAGAGTAGAGGCAGAGGCATCAGGTAATGTTATCACAATTACTATCCATATATGCCAGCAGACTGTTTCAACTTTATCTGATCCTCTATATATTTTTCTCCATTTTGGCTATTGTTTCAACATTTTTGGAGGTGTCATTGTGTGTTTTGACCCTAATAGGGGATTCTTTAGTGGTGGATCAGGTATGTAGGTTTTGTTTTGTGATTATTCAAGGATATGATACTTAGGCATATCCTTTTTTCTTGATATGCTGGATTTTGATACTATTTTGAGAATGGACTGATTATCTCCTCATCATGTAGTTTTAGATTGTTATGCCAAGACTGTTATATTAGCCTTGCCTTGTATTCCTCTCATCTTATGGTAGTATGCTTATAGGCCCACACCGATGGGGATTATATCTTTCATGCGAGCCCAACAGTTGGTTTTTTCAGGGTGTCTAACTTATTTAGCCTATGTTTATTATGTTTCGAGTTAGACCTCTCCTATTGATTTTGTCCTGTGGCTCGAGATTTTATTGATAAGTTTCCTACCAAGCTACTTGGCCTACTTCTGGAGATAGATATTGATTGTGCCATAGATTTGGAGCTGGGCACCAAGCCTATTTTAGTTCCACCCTCTCAGGCGGCTCCCGTAAAGCTTTGGGAGCTTAGTATTCATCTTGAGAATCTCTTAGGTAAAGGGTTCATCTGTCCGAGTATGTTGCCATAGGGTACTTATAACCTATTTGTTAAAAAGAAAGATGAGACCTTGCAGGTGTGCATTGATTACATGCAACTGAATAAGATGATGGTGGAGAATCATTACCCCATGCCTGACATTGATTATTTATTTGATCAACTTCAAGGTGCTTCTGTGTTTTGTAAGCTTGATCTAAGATCTGGTTACCATCAGCTGAGCATTAGGGCATCAAATGTTCCAAAGACTGCCTTTCGAACTCGCTACAGTCACTATGAGTTCTTGCTAATGTCATTTGGGCTTACTAACACCTCCACTGCCTTCATGAATTCGACGGCCCTTGTACTTAGGCCCTACCTTGACTCCTTTGTAATTGTATTTATCGATGATATCTTAGTATACTTACGGAGTAGAGATAACATGTACAACACCTAAGGATTATGATTCAGACTTGGAGAGATCAACATCTTTATGCCATGTTTCAAAATGTGAGTTTTGGTTGAGGTCAGTGGCATTTCTAGGACACGTGGTGTCTAAGAAGGGCATTATGGTTGATTTGGCGAAGATTAAGACTACTTGATGTTGGGCTAGGCTCACATCTGTCACAGAGATATGGAATTTCATCCGATTGGTAGGTATTAAGATGCTTCGTTGAGGGTTTCTCTACTATTACTGCTCTATTGACCCAATTGATGTGGATTGAGGGGTGTAAAGTTTAGCTTCTGTGGCTTAAGGAATAACTTATCACTGTACTCATCCTGAATTTTCTAGTTAAGGGTATGGGCTTTGTCGTAAATTGTGATACGTCTGGTGTTGTTCTAGAGTCTGTTTTGATGCAGTAAGGCAGAGTTCTTACCTATGCCTCCTGACAGCTATGAGCACATGAGCGCAACTACCATACTTATGACCTAGAATTAGCATTGGTAGTTTTTTCGGTCAAGATGTGTCGGCACTACTTATGCAGGGTCTGTTGTTAGATATATACAGGACATCATAGCCTTTAGTACATTTTGATCTTGAGGGACCTAAATTCCAGGCAGCGACATTAGATTAAGCTCCTCATAGATTATGACTTGTCAATTCTCTATCATCCAAGCAAAGCGAATGTGTTAGCGGATGCCTTGAGCGAGAAGGCAGAAAGTATAGGCACCTTAGCCTACTTACCTGTTGTAGGGAGACCCTTAGCTTTGGATATTCAGTCCATAGCTAACAAGATGGTTAGACTAGGTCTTTTAGACCTGGGAAGATATTGGCCTTTGTAGGTGCTCGATCTTCTTTACTTGATCAAATTCGTGGCCGATAGTTCGAAGATGAGGCATTGGTTGAGTCTTTTGAGCTAATGTTATAGGGCGAGAGTGGTCAATCTCCTATAGATTCAGATAGGGTATTGTGGTATGACGGTCGGCTATGTGTTTTCAGAGTGGGAGATTTGATTTAGTTTATCCTTCATGACGCCCATAATTTTAGATACTCTATTCATCTGGGGAATTGCAAAGATGTAGCGTGAATTGAGGAAACATTACTAGTTGTATGGTATGTGGAGAGATATCATGAATTATGTGTCCTGTTGCCTTAGCTTCTAGCAGGTGAAGGCCAAGCATTAGAGACCTTGTAGGAAGTTTTAGAGATTACCCATTCTCAAGTGAAAGTAGGAGCAGATCACTATTGGCTTCGTGATGGGTTTGCCTCGGACTTCCAGAGGTATTGATAGTATGTGGGTCATTGATTGATTGGCCAAATATGCTCATTTACTTCTGGTACAGTATACAATTTGTGTAGAGTGGCTAGCCTGGGTTTATATACAGGAGGTAGTCCATTTACATTTGGTGCTAGTATTTATTATCTTTAATCAAGGGTCACAATTCACATCTAGCTTCTGTAGACCCTTTCAGAGGGAGTTAAACACCTGGGTTGACCTTACTACTGCATTCTTCCCCCAGCAAACACACATCTAGCGCACGATTGACCTTACTGCTGATTGAGGTCATTATCTTTACCTATTTTGAGGAGCCAATAGCTATACTAGCTAGTGATGTCCATTAGCTTCATTCCTGATCAATTCTTGTACTAAATGTCCAGTGGCAGCGCCGTCCAGATGAGAAGGTTATATGGGAGATCTGAGCAAGATATGCAGGAGCAACTCTCTGGACTCTTCACTAGGCCTATGGACTTTCCAGTAAGTGACCGTATATTCCATGATCCAACTCTCAATTTAATAAAATTTGACCCCCTTTTACCCCTACTACCTCTCACCTTTGACCTCAATCAAAGGCATGACCTTTGTCCATCATCGTTTCTAAAGCAACTAAAAAGGATAAATCGAGAGCATGTAAATCGATAAAATACAATAAATCTAGAAAATACCAGCTCTTAATTAATAGCTCAATAAAATTAGTAGACAAAATATTAGAATATAGAGTATAGACCATGCAAAATAGCCAACCCATAAATACAAGAAATAACGAGCAAGAACAATAATCCTATACAAATATGTGCAACAAACAATAACAATGAGATACAAAGAGTAAATGTGACGGTAAACCATAGAACTATAGGGTAAAAGTGGTACAATGAAGAAACTAATAGGCAAGCGCAAGCAAGAACAACATAACAAGTAGCAAAGAAGGAACAATAAACTTAACAAAATTAAACAAATGAATCGAGAAAATAGTCAAGAAACCCACAACACAATATGTGCAAGGCAAGATATTTTGGCAATAAAACTTCTTTCATAGATAATTTATATATATGACAGTAGGATATAATTGAATCAAGGAAAACAGAGGACAAATAGAAAGATACAATTGATTCAAGAAAATGTAAATCGAGAGAAATGTGGAAGATATCACCTGGATGATGTTTCCAATTTGTGAGATTTTTGAGCTAGAAATACTGAATGTCACTTGATAATACTGGATGCTACTCAAAATTGATAGGCGTTGCTAGAAAATACTAGATTTAACAAAAAATAGTAGACATCGCCACACTAGCCTGACGTTACCGAAATCTGCCGGAAGCCGTCAAAAAATGATAGATCTTGCTCAAATTTTCACAGATCTAGATAGATTTGATTTTCCAATAAAAGAACATGACTATAAACTTCACCGAAACTAAACAAGAAGAAGAAGAATTTGGTTAGAGGAGAAAGGACATCGGCGGTCACCAGAAAAATAGTCATCAATTTTGGATGAGAATTTGTTCGCCCTTGTCGAAGTTACTGGCTCCGGCATCACTTAATCTTTCTCTAGACCACTGACTTATCTTGATCAACAGAAGAGAGCCACCCAATTCAAATCAATGATCGCTTCATTTTAGACATCATTAAGAGCCTTCGCCTGTCGCCTGTCGCCTGTCGCCAATTGATGTTCACAAAACACAAAGAGGCTATCGAATTGGTGGATACTCAGAGAGGGCAATTTTTTGGGAGAATATATTTATCTAAGATGTCAAAATGAGCCCAAATATAGGTAGACCCCCTCCCCTCAACTCACCCAATATTTTATGGGTTGGGCTCAGGATAATTTTAATTGTGTTCAATCTCAACCCATTCAATTCTTAACTCATATCAAAGGAATTCTTAATTGAGCCCAATTTAATCCTCAGTTTCAACGCGTTCTAGTAGTCTTAACTTATATTGATGTAATGTATGTTTTTTTTTTATCTATTTTATATTTTCCATCATTTATCTATCAATTGTTTTTGTTGAATATCAAATTATGATTATAAAAAATAAATAATAATATGTTGGAATTATTGAGATTGTGTAGGTCAAATTAGGCGGGTTATGACCCAACTTGAATTTTAGCCCATTTGAACCCAATCCGTTTGAGCCCAAAGTAAGTTCAGGCGGGTCATAATCTAATCCAATTTATGTCCCAACCCATTTTAACATTCTCAATTTCAACTCAACCTATCCATTTGACACCCCTATTAATGTACCTAAATCCTTTGAATAGTTATGATTAAATTAAAACTTTTTAACTAAGCATTGAAACTTGAAATTTTACTTCTCCAATTGTTACTTTATTTAGTTATTGAATGATAAGTAGTACTAAGTTAAATAGTAAACATCAATTGATTTGCTTAAATAGACAAGTAACAAGAAAAAAATTAATTCTTTTTGCACAAGGACCAAGTAAAATGAAACAGAGGAAATGTTTGGACACATTCTATTTTTAGTAGGTCCTTAAATGTATGGTTTATTTTAAAATAGTTAATGTTGAGATAGTTTTAGTTGTCACTACCAGAAAGTCAACCATTAATTACATTTCTTCAACCTAAAAATATTTTCAAATTTATCGTTTTCTTCTATTCATCTTTTCCTCAATCTTTCTATTTTCTTTCTTTTTTGTATTTAAATAGTAAAATTAAAAGAGATTCTTATTGGTTTCAAATTAAGTGATTATATATGCGTATGAAAGAGTAGAATGAAAAGTACATTTTAGATTTACTAAAAAATTAAATAATTTATATTGGTAGATGTTTTATAACTATTTCAAAAGTTTAATAAATAAATAAGACGACGTCAATCTAATTAAGATTATTTCTCTATTTTTCTCCATAATATAGTTTTAACAAGTTAACTATACGGTATTACTTTGTGGGCTATTTTTCACAATTGACAGGTTTCATGGTCACAATAGTATATATTTTTCAAGACCAATGCAGCTATGGGAAGGTTTTATGATGTTGCATACTCAGCTTGGGGTGAGTTCCACAACTTATACAAACTCTCAAGATTATAGCTTGATTTATTGTAAGGAATGAGGTCACGGATTATGGTAGAAGGGTAGTAGGTATCTGAGTGTTGTCATGCTTTCATATGGAGAGGGCGTGAGCCAATCTCTTCTTCTCACCTTATAATGACCCTCCTGGTCATTTTCATCTTACTCGGAAAATTCTAGGATTTAGAGTTTTCTTGTAGCGAGCCTAGATCATTTATGGCTTGTTGGCACTAGTAGGTCTCCTAGTCATTTTAGGACCGATAGGAATCAAGTGTTTATGCGGAAGCTATTAAAGCAACCTTCAAAAGACCATGAGTATGAAGATAAACGAGAAACATACCATATAGAGACACAATATTTAACATGGTTAGGTCAACCGACCTACATCCACAAGAGGAGATGAGCAATCCACTATATAAAAGAGAATACAAAATATCGAGAGAAATAACCTCACCAATTCACTCAGAATACAAAGAGGTTCACACAAGTGTTAATACAACACCTGTGACTCACTGTTTCTCTCCCTCCACAAAACTCTCAAGTCCTTATGGCTATATTGTGAATGCTACCAAACTAGAAGGAATGAGTCTCTATTTATAGAGTCATAAACCTTTTCCTACTAGAAAAAGGATTCGACAAATATGGAGAAATTCTTTCCTTTTCCTAATACAAAGAAGGATTCACCAAATATGAAGAGTTTCTGTTTTCCTTTTCGTAAAAGGAAAACTCCAATTATGGGAAGAAACTCAGGGCAAAAATCCAACAAGTTATTCATTTGAATTTTTTGTGTAGTTTTTTGTACTTTGAGGTTTATATAAAGTTGATTCAGTGAAAAATATAGGTAAACAGACTCAAATGAAATTTAGATAGTTCCATTAGTTTCGAAATGAAAAAATTAGGCTAAAGCCATGGACAACTCAGGTACTGAGGCATTCGGTGTGCGTTTAAACCATTTAACAATTTGGCTATTGAAATTTGGTCCAAAGTTGACTTTTGTCATCATTCTTGGAATTTGCACTCGGATGAGAATTCCATTTGCGTGGTTAGCTCTGGAACATCAACTTTGATCTAAAATGACCCTTCATGCGTGTCTTGAGGCTTTTGGTCTCATTCTAAGCCCTTTTCTCGAATTTGACTCAAAATGATGCTTAGGTGTGAGATCCACTTTCGTTCAAAATGACCTCAGATAGGAATTTTAACTGTACCATTGAGTCCAAAAATGCTAAATTTGGTGGGGTAGCATAGTTTGTTTGCGTGCATGGAGTTTCAAACAATTCCCGAGCACCCCATCAAAGATTAGATCTAGGCCAACCTTGCTAATATAGCCAATTTCTGGTGCCATCTCTTTAGTGGCCCCGGAGTCGCTTAAGAGGCTATAGCTAGAGCGAACATAGAATCACTTTAGCGACAGCTAAAGCTGGCAATGGACCGGACCGGACCGGAGCAAACTGGACCAGTTTTATTGGTACTGGAACTGACGCCGGTTCCGTTGGAACCCTTAAAGTTCCGGAATCAGTTTCACCGGAACTGGGTCTACCGGTTATTTAAGGGGGTTCCGGCCTGGTCCCCTAGTTACTGGGTTGGTACCGGATCGAACTGGAATCGGAACCGGAACTGTATTAATTTTTTTTTAAGTTTAGTCATATTTATATTATTTAAATATTCATTGTATTATTACTATAAAAAGTTATTAATTTTTAATAATATAATTATTATAAAAAGTTATAAAATAATAAAACTTTAAACTTTTCAACTTTGAATTTGAATTTGAATTTTGAATTTTGAATTTTTGAAACTTGAAAATTTTAAGTTGTAAGTTGTAACTTAAAACTTATAAGTTTAATAAGAAATTATAAGTTTATAACTTACACAAGTACAAGTTACATAAGTTTAATAAATTTCTAATTTTTTTTAATGTTAAGTTATTAACTTGTATTATATATATTATTTCTTATTTTTACTAACTTATTATTACTATAAAAGGATATAAAATACTAAAAACTTTAAACTTTCAATATTTAATAGAAAAATCATATATTTATTCAAAATTTCAAATAAATAAAATTGTACAATTACAAATAATTAAAAAAGTTAGAATACCTAATCCCACCTTCTAGGAAGGGTTCTGTTTAAACTAGATCTTTAATATTATACTAATATCTATAATTGAACTAGGTCTTTAATATTATACTAATTTCTAAAATTAGTATAAATTTTTTCAACCATTCTTTGAACACCTTATAGTTTGTAAGAAGGATTAAACAAAGTAGCAGTCAATTAAATTTGAGGAATAGGAAAATGATATTTTTTGAATTATTCAATCATAAAAGATATTGCTGCTCTAATATTTTCTTATCTTTTCTTTTATATTTTGCAAAATTAGATGAAATAACACAAATATTTACCAAACCAGAAGAAACAGTAGAATAATATTGACCAGAAACATTCGTAGCAATATAAAAACTCTTAAAAATTCAATAAAATCTTTTGTCTCTTCCAATCATCTTTACAAAGTCTTACATCCGTATTCGAATTATGAGCATTAAAAACTTTTTGTATCAGATCTTGATAAACATAAGCGACTTCAAGCATTTCAAATAAAGGATTTCATCTAGTAGCAACTTCTCTAGGAACTTTTCTATTCAAGGTTATCTTCTTTACAACGATTTTTAAATTCGGTAAGTCTAAATTTTATTTTAGATTTAAAAATCTTATTACAAGCAATTCTACTTTTTTTCACAAGAATTTCCAAAATTGAGAACACCATCGTTAACTACCAAATTATAAAATATGTGCCGAACATTTAATATGAAAATTAAATGGAGATAATCTCTGAGAGGGTACCCTAGACGTAACTACCACTCAGAGACTATTGCTAGTCCCCAAGCAAACCACATGATTTCATCTCATTCATTCCTTCATACATTCTACTAATCAGTGGAAGATATACGGAAATAAATGGACACATCTCGTTATCTAATCTCAAATAACATTATAGTGAAAAGCTAGTAGAAAGAAACTAGCTCACAAGTGTCAATATCAACATTCAACTCTAGTATATGAAGCCTCTATCACTATTAGGTGGTGTCAATGACAGATCCATGACTATCTCAATCAAAATAATGATCAAACAAAAGCTAACTCTAAAGCAAGATGAAAATGGGTGATGAACCCTCCGAAGTAGGGGAGGCTCACCAATCTGCTGAACGTTTCAAGATCCTCGACAGTGAGCCTGCTGATGACCTTTATCCTGCGTATCAACATCATAAAATGGTGCAGTCCAAAAGGAGACATCAGTATGTGGAATGTACTGGTATGTAAAATAGTTGAATGAAACCGAAACAGGTAGAATAATATAGATATAATAATCAACATCAAGGATAGTAAAAATTAACATATCAAATGTCTATCTAAAGAAAGAATAAAGAGTAGACAAGTGACACATCAACCCATCGGCCTATCGTTCAAATCAGACTCACCTCAGAAGGATTCATGTCAACTCAGATTACTCAGTTTGGAAAAACCAACTGACAAAGTTGTCACACCCTAAGTCCCGTTAGGGCGGACTGGCACCCGTTGCCGATGAGGCCCGGGAGAACCAACCTGTAACTG
>JAPFFP010062754.1:0-26422 GCA_026153255.1 Solanum medicagineum | reverse complement strand
TATCATCTTAGAAGCATGCCAAACATAGAAATCCCTTATAATATTTATACAAAGTGCATAGATATAGGTTGGTTCTCCCGAGCCTTATCGGCAACGGGTACCAGTCCACTCTAACGGGACTTTGGGGTGTGACATCATAGGAGTTGAAGATATGAACTTGAAGAGTTTCATTCAAGTATCTACTTATCAGGGACCTTGTTCCCTACCAGCTTAGTATTCTTCTCATAGCTTGTAACATTAATGTGACAGCTCAGGACTTGTTATGTCAATTCAGCTTTTCTGAATCAATGTCATTTCATCCCGGTACTCGAAGCATCGTGACCAATCAAGGACCAGACAAATCTTTTGACTCATTATTAAATGGCTTTCATCCTCCATTTTGTTCTCATCTTTTCCCAAAAATCTTAAGAAATTCCTCTTTCTCCTTCATCAAATCTTTCTTGTTTTTCAACATTTTCGCACTTCACCATGTCTGATATCTCTCCTCTCTCTGAGTCACAAATAGCATCTGGTAATAAGTCACCTCCTTCCCTAAATATTGGTACACCTCCTTCTACTCCAATACATACTCCTCGTAAATCTGAGGAGTTGCACCCTTTGACTTAGGACATTACACCTTCTTCCCCGTCTCTTACATCTCTCCCAGAAGCTATTCCTTTAGGCCCAGATGCTAATTTGCCTATTGTAGCACCAGGTTTCTCCTTTGAAGGTCTTCCACCCAATGCTGAAGGCACTAACTCTGCTGAGGAACAAAGAAACTCCTCTCAGCCAGGTCTTGCTTTATCCTCTGTGTCTGAGAAGCACTTTGATGAAGACTTTACTATGAACAAAGGCACATAATCTAATATTCTTGCGGAGGGACCAGAATGGGTTGCCAAGGGACTATTAGATCTCAAGGAGCATGAGCTATTTCCAAGGGATGAACCTGCATCTCCTGATCTTCAACTAGTACTAGGTGCTCCCAGATATGACAAAACTCCTGCAAGTAAGGTTAGGCAAATGAATGTTGCTGCAAATGTGGATGAGGACCAGGAAGATGGTGAGAACAATCTTCCTTTGATTTGGAAAATAAAGAAACCTGATACCCCTCCAACTCCTCCTTCTACAAGGGACCAGGTTGAAATAGATAAAGGGAAGGAAAAAGGTGTTGAGGATATCCAGGTTGTGAATAGGACTTATTATACCAGAGGAACGCACAAAAAATTGCTGACTGAGTCTATGGAAGCCAATAAATCTAACGTTGCAAAGAAAATAAAGGTAAGAAGCATTACTATGTTGGATGACGAGGAGGTGCCTGAAGATCAGGTTGTTGATGTGGATTATGAGAAGGATCATAGTGAGACTAAGTTTGATGAGGACTTGGTTAGTCAAGTTACGCACTGAGATAACCAAGTCTTCTTATAGGTACCTAAAAGCTCTAAGGACCCTAAGACTTGAAAGAAAGATATGGGAAAAATGAAAAGGAATGACCTTGCTTCCAGTCGGGGACCAGGTTCACACTAAAAGGGCAAATGGTAGAGAAGATAGTAACAAGACAAGAGAAAATTAAGTTGTTGGAAAAACAAAATATGTTAAGTGGGCGTGTGTTTCAGCCTGAGGCCAAAGATAGCCCAACAATGCGAGAACTAGTAGATGTTGTGGACCTCCAAGGTTGGACCCACTTGTTTGAGTAGCCTCTTCCATACCTTGGAGGTCCGTGAATTTTATCTTAATCTAGAAATATAGGAGGTTGGGGGATTCTTGACCAATGTTAGTGATATTTCTTTTCGGTTAGACAAGTGGTCCTAGGCACCATCTTGAAGGTTGATAGATAAGGTGTCTGTACGGTGATAGACAGGTCCCCTTCAAAGAGTTTTTGCTTGAAGCTGGCAAGGTACACAATCTGAATGCCTCTGCTGTGCAAAGAAGCTTCTGAAGGGACAGTACCAACTGTACTTCAAATTTGTAAACAAGGTTCTCCTGCCACAGACTGAGAGAGAACAATTGCCAGTATGGCAGATCTCTATGTCATGGAAGCTCTCAGCACTTTGGAGGACATCAACTTGCCAGCTCTGATGATAGAACACATGACCAAGGTGTTAACAATGAGGGAAGGATGATGCCTTATAGGTATCTCCTCAACAATGTGTTCAAATATTATGGCGTGAAGATAGGAAGGGGAGTACCTATTGCTAAAAAGCAGGCTTTTGTCAGTCCACTCTGGTAGAGTGTAAGTGTAGCTAGCTCCGAGCTGGGACCAGGAAGTCTCCCATGTCAGAATTGCTAGATTAGAAGGGGGCTTTAAAGAGGCAAGTTAAGGAGTTGACCACTGCCCTAGCAGGCAAGGATTCTGAGTTGGTTTTACTGAAGGCTAAGCTAGCCCAAGGTAGTATGAAGGGACCATGTTTTGCAGAATTTATCAAATTTTGAAAGAAGAAAAATGCCAAGTAGGCCCTAGAAATTAAATCTCTTACTCAGTAGCTTCTTCCAGCATACCAAGACTCCAATGTGTGCATGACCTAGCTTCTGCAGTCCTTTGCTCTTAAGCCCTTTGGTCCTAGGTTTTCTAGCTTGTATCTATCTATTGTTGTTCTACTCTTGTTCCAACTTTGAAACCGGAACCTGGGTCGGGCTCTTTATGTTTTTGCTATGTTAAGATGCTGAATTCAAATGAAATGACAACTTTTTTGATTCTCTTAACTTGTTCTTGTTCTTTAATTTCTATGCTTTTACTCAATTATTCTATCTGATGTACCTGGAATTTCTTCATTATGGCTATTATCTCAGTGTACTGTTTAGATTTTTGACTATGCCAAAGGGGGAAGATAGCTTAATGGACAATGGGTGCATACTTTTAGGGGGAACAGGTCGACAAGGGTTCATATGTTTAGGGGGAGCGGGAACTGTGTAAAGAAGGGGATTACAGTTTTTCATCATTAAAAAGAGGGAAAATGTTAAGTGAATGTTTTGATGATTAACAAACTGACTCAAGGACCAGATAGCCTATCAGGTCAACATGCAGTGTTTGCATATGGGATACAGTTGTAAGATCCTGTTGATCTTACGCATATTTATATGCCTAATTAGCTAATAATGCCCATAAATAGAGAATTCGGAGGACAAATTAATAGAGTCTAGGTGTTTAAGTGTCGTTTTCGCTTATTTTGCTAACATAGGGCCGAGTGCGCCTGTTGGTTGTGTTTTTGCAAGATTTTGCTTGGATTGGAGAAGATCGGTGTTAAACCCGAATATGAGGAACAAACACAACCTAAAAATCAGAGGATAAAAGTCAGTAGAACTAGCTAAAAGTCCAAAAGTCCATGTGGCAGACCTGGGAGCAAGGTTGCGGAAGCTGAATGATAGAAAAAGGTGCAAAGCCCAAGACAGTGCAAGGTTCACATCGTGGACCTGTGCAAAAGTGTGCAGGATTGTCCTGTCAACAATTTAAGCAAAAAGTCAGAGAAACAAGGGGTCCGCGTCGCGGACCTGAGGACCCGATGCGAAAAAGTCTGATTACGGGATTTTTATTATAACTCTATATTAGGCTTTAGGTTTTTTACGTTGGTTTTTATGCAAGGAACACTATAAAGGTGAAGGCGAACTCTTTTCTAACATACCTTGGTTAGTTTAATCTTTAGATTTTGGTTTTGGATGTTTTCTACTTCATTCATGATGTATTCCATGTCCATGAGTGACTAAGTCTCTATATTCTGGGGTCGTAGCCATAGACTATGTGTAGTTCTTAACTTTTGACATCTATGAATAGTTTCTTTCAACCATTCCTATGTTATTTATATCTATACTTCAGAGTCTGGCCAACTAGGGAGTAAATTTGTTGTTCAATTTGAATTCGAGAGATGTTGGAGTGGATAGCACACAATAGCATAGGGAGCTTGTTTAATACTAGGAAACTAGGTTGATTCGTATAAGAGAGACCTGTGATAACTACCCTTACACCTTGCATGGTTCATATATGGGAAGGTAGCTTTAATGTATTTTTATTGGTCTGTCTATCCCCGCTCAACTATGTAGTTAGGCAGTTAATAACTGTAGGCCGGCAGAGGCGTGCAACCCTGTTCTGGTAAATTGAACCCCGTGAATCAATAATCGGGAAACTAGGCATAGATAGATGTTCTTAAGACTAGACTTAGTCGAAAGGCTACAACCCCAGAATTGCATCTCTGATTGATATCTTGTGTGAAAGGCATCTTAGTTTACTAGAAAGTTATATCTTTTATAATTTATTTTCCCTACAACTAAAACTCTTTTTACTAACATACCACGACCGTGATAACCAAGAGAAGTGACTAGATACATTCGAATCCTTTGGGTTCGACAACCCAGCTCTTTAATTAGGGCTACAATATTACTTATGAGACCGCGTACACGTGTGTGTGCTAAGGAAGCAACAAGTTTTTGGAGCCGTTGCTAGGGATTTGAAACGAATTGGTTGATTATCGAAGTTATCTTCTTTTGTGGTGATCGCAACATTTGATCTTAGCAGTGTTTTTGTGCTGGAAAGCGGGCTCTAAGATGGAAGATCAAGACTCTTGTTTTCGTTAATAAAAGAGGAGAGCAGGAGTTTTGTTTGAAAAACTGCCAATTGAATTGGTTGAGCTGGAGGATCAAGAGGATAACAAGGTGGAGGTTGATCCTGTTGTAGAGAACATGGAAAACAAAAACCCACACCAGTAGCACTAGCTACTGATAAACCACCAGCACCGAGGCCAATGAGGGATGTGGCAATCCCAAAAACTACAAACGTCACAAGCTACTTCATCAAGCCTGAGCCAGGAGGACGGTGGGAGCTCAAACATAACATGGTCCAATTGCTACACTCTACTGGGCAGTTCACTAGGCTTCCCTATGAAGATCCGCAGGTCCATCTTCAGAACTTTCTTGAGATCGCTGATACTTTCATTCCCATGGGGGTGAATCGTGACTACGTGAGGATGACATTGTTTCCCTTTTCACCGTTAGAGGAAGCTTGAAGGTGGTTACAAATTGAGCCACTGAACTCCATAGCATCTTGGGATGATTTGGCCCAAAATTTTCTCACTAAATTCTTCTCATTGGGCAAGATAACTAAGTTAAGAAGTGAGATACTGAGCTTCAAGCAGAAGGTTGGGGATAATTTACATCAGGCATGGGACAAGTTTAAAAATCTCTTGATAAATTGCCCACACCAGTGCCAAGCTAACAAGGTATTGGTTCATACCTTCATCGAAGGTTTTTAAAACCAATACCAAAACTCTTCTTGATTTAGCTGCAGGGGGTCAAGCACTAGAGAAGACATACGATGAGCTATATGCTCTTCTTCACAGAATAACCCAGAGTAATCCAGAATGGAATGGAGGATCTAGCCGATCGATAGTACAGAAGTAGGTGGAGGTGTTAGAAATTGACTCAATAATGAGCTTTCAAGCTCCAATGGCTGCTATGCAGAACATGATAACTATAAACTTTAATAATTTAGCTTTTGGTTTGAAATAACAAGTGCCATTGGTAGTAGGACAGCAGGAAGCCCTCGTTAATATGGTACAACAGCAGCAACCGGGTAGGTGTAATGTATGTGGGGGAGGAGATCACATGGCTGAGCTTGCAAATCTAATCCTGAGGCAGTGAACTTTGTGGGCAATGCTAACAGAGAGGGCTATCAAGAATTCAAGAACACTTATAACACGAACTGGAGGAACCACCCAAACTTTTCATGGGGTGGCAATCAGCAAAACCATGGGCCACTGCAGCAAAGACCACAAGGTGGAAATGTGTATTAGAAATAGCTGGCCCAGCAGCCTACTAGGCAGGCCAATCTAAACACCATGACTGATTGTGAGGTGTTGTGGCAGATCTTAGCAAATCAGAACAGGCAAGTGGAGAAAGTTCAGAGGAATAAGTGGAACTTTGAAAAACAGTTGGGAGAGTTGGCCTCCTCAATAAATTCTACGCCTCAAGGGGGCTTACCAGGAAACACTAATCCCAACCCAAATTAGGTGAATGCAGTCAGCACAAGGAGTGGGAAGCCTTTAATGGAATTGATACCCAAGAAGAAGAACAGGGAGGATCAGAATGCTACACAGGACAATAAAGCTGGCAATCCCAGCCCAACTACTGATGAGGCCACCAAAGTACGAAAACCCCCTCCTCCGTTCCCACAGAAGCTTAAGAAGAAAAAGGAAGATGACTATTTTCAGAAATTCATCAGGCTGCTGAAACAGGTACAAATTAACTTAGCTTTGATTGATGTTTTGTAGGGATCCCGAAATATGCTAGATATGGCAAGGACATTATTGCTAACACGACAAAGTGGGTAGAGTATGAGACTGTGGCACTGACAAAAGCTTGCAGCTCCAATATTCTCAGTAGATCACACTTGCCAGCCAAACTGACAGACCCAGGAAGCTTCATTGTGCAAGTAACTATTGGAAGCCGTTTAAATACTAGGGGCTTGTGTGATCTTAGGGATAGCATGAACCTTATTCTCACTTCTCTGTTCTCAAAGCTAGGGCTTGCAAAGCTGAAGCCCACAATGAATGTGTTACAGCTGGCAGATCGGTCACTGGCGAGGCCGGATGGAGTGATGGATGATGTCTTAGTCCAAGTGGGATCCCTCATTTTCCTCGTGGACTTCGTCATCCTATATTTTAAGCCAGACCCTGAGGTCTCATTCATACTTGGGCACCCATTCCTAGCCATAGGAGGGACATTGATTGACGTTGCAGTAGGGAGGCTCACCATGCGAGCCCATGATAAAGTGGAAGTGTTTGATATGTACAAGGCGATGAAGCTACCCGCTGCGTATGAAGATCTGGCATATATGACGGTGATATACATTGCAGTGGCTACGAGTCAGGTTGAGATTGATGATCCACTAGCCAGAGTGTTGCTGAATCAAAGGCTAGTGGATGAGCTGAAGCACGAGAAATTGAAAGTGTGCTAAATACTCACAATATGAGTATCCTGAAAAAGATGAATGAACCTCTGAACAGGGTACTGGGACCACCTCCCAAACCCTCAATGGAAGAAGCTCCACCATTGGAGTTGAATCAGCTACCAACTCATCTCAAGTATGAGTTTCTTGGTGAAAATAATATATTACCTGTAATTTTGTCTGCTTCTTTGACTGTAGCCCAGGTAGAAACACCTATTGTAGTGCTAAAGAAATGAAAGAGAGCAATAGGATGGCAGATGTCTAACATTCATGGCATCAGCCTAGCCCTATGCATGTACAGAATATTCATAGAAGAGGGTCATAAGCCAGTGGCCCAACCGCAGAGGAGGTTGAATCCAATTATAAAGGAGGTAGTAAAGAAGGAGGTTATTAAGTGGTTGGATGCAGGGATCATCTTCCCCATATCAGAAAACAAATGGGTAAGCCCGGTTCAATGTGTCTACAAGAAGGGCGGGATGACAGTTGTCACCAATGAGAAAAATAAGCTGATTCCAACTAGAACAGTGACGAGGTGGCGAATCTGCACGGACTACAGAAAATTGAATGATGCCACTAGGAAAGACAATTACCCTGTTCCCTTCATTGATCAGATGCTGGACAGACTGGCTGAGCAAGAGTACTATTGCTTCCTGGATAGGTACTCAGAATACAACCAGATCACTATTGCACCCGAATACTAGGAAAAGACAACCTTTACATGCCCATATGGGACGTATTCCTTCAAACACATGCCCTTTGGGTTGTGCAATGCATAATCCACATTCCAAAGGTGCATGATGGCCATCTTTCATGACATGGTAGAGAACTTTTTAGAGGTGTTCATGGATGAATTCTCTATCTTTGGTGAATCATTTAAAAGCTGCTTGTAGAATTTGGACCAAGTATTAGTGAGATGCAAGGAGACTAACCTCATTCTTAACTGGGAGATGTGTCACTTCCTAGTTAAGGAGGGGATAGTCTTGGGCCACAAAGTGTCCAAGAGGGGTTTGGAAGTAGACAGAGCCAAGATAGAGGTGATCGATAAGCTACCACCACCGATTTTAATCAAAGGATTCCAGAGCTTTCTGGGACATGCGGGTTTCTATGACAGGTTTATTAAAGATTTCTCAAAGTTTGCAAAGCCACTGTGTACCTTATTGGGGAAAGAGGTACCGTTTCACTTTGAGGACTCATGTTTGCAGGTATTCGAGATGCTGAAAAAGAAGGTGGCGGAGGCCCCGATCTTGGTAGCACTTGACTGGGGTCCCCCGTTCGAACTAATGTGTGGTGGCAGTGACACCGCAGTTGGATCGGTACTAGGGTAGTGCAAAGACAAAGTTTTTCACTCCATATACTATGCCAGCAAGACCTTGGATGTAGCACAAAATAGCTATACAGTTACTGAGAAGGAGATGTTGGCAGTGGTATATGTACTTGATAAATTCAGAGCTTATTTGGTGGGGACCTAAGTGGTGGTGTTCAAAAACCATGCGATAGTGAAGTATTTGTTCAACAAAAAGGATGCCAAGTCGCGCCTGATCAGATGGATCTTATTGCTCCAAGAGTTTGATATTGAGATCAAGGATCATAAGGGGAGTGAGAACCATGTTGTTGATCATTTTTCCCGTCTGGAGACTGATGCTCACATAGGTGAGCAATTGTAAATCAGAGAAGAGTTTCCTGACAAGCAGCTGTTAGCCATTGAGGTGGAACAATTACCATGGTATGCAGATATTGTAAATTACTTGGTAAACGGTGTGTTCCCACTTGATGAAACTTAGCAGCAGAAGAAGAGGTTGGCCCACGATGCTAAGGCATATATTTGGGATGAGCCATACCTATTCAAAAAAGAAGCTGACCGCATGGTAAGAAGGTGTATTTCAAAGGCAGAGATGAGGAAGATTCTGGAGAGATGTCATGCCTCTCCGTATGAGGGCCATCATGGGGGTGACCAGACAGCGCATAAGGTATTACAATCTGGTTTCTTCTGGCCCACCTTGTTCAAAGAAGCTATCCAATTCTTCAGGGCCTATGAAGCTTGCCAGAAGATAGGTGCTATATCCTAGAGGCATGAGATGCTCTTAAATAATATTTTAGAAGTGGAGATTTTCGATGATTGGGGAATTGATTTCATGGGGTCATTCCCACCATCATTCGGTTGCCATTATATTCTGGTAGCTGTGGATTACGTCTCCAAATAGGTAGAAATGGTAGCCCTTCTAACAAATGATGCTAAGGTGGTAAGCAAGTTCCTCGAAAAGACATCTTCACATGATTTGGTACTCCAAGGTCCATTATAACTGATGGCACTACCCATTTTCTAGATCAAACCGTGAAGAACTTGCTTGCAAAGTATTGGATAAGGCACAAGGTGACCATCCGCAAAGCAGAGGGCAAGTTGAGGTATCTAACCGGGAGGTAAAGTAGATATTTCTAAAGACTGTAAGCGCCACCCAGAAAGATTGGGCAGAAAACTTGGGTAAAGCATTGTGAGAGTATTAAACGACATAAAGCCCCTAATCGGAACCTCTCCTTATACACTGGTGTGTGGAAAGACCTGTCATTTGCATGTAAATCTTGAGCATTAGACATATTGGGTAATTAAAAAGCTAAATCTTGACCCTGAGCTCGCCGGCAGGGAGAGTCTTAAGCAATTGGAGGAGTTGGATCAGTTCCGGCTCCAATTGTATGAGAATGCTAATCTCTACAAGAAGGGGATGAAGAAGTGGCATGACTGACACATAATCAAGTGTAACTTTGAGTCGGGAGAACATGTATTGTTGTTTAACTCACGGTTAAAATTCTTTCCAGGGAAACTGAGGTCTAAATGGAGTAGACTATACGTTGTGGTAGCAACCACACCTCATAGTGCAATGGAGCTAAAGGACGTGACCATGAACCAAACATTTTTGGTGAATGGTCAATGTGTCAAGCACTATTATGGCGTGGACGTGAATCAAACAGTGGAGGCCATTGAGTTGGCCAAAGATGATTGAGCACAGAATGCGTCGTGCCGCTATGTTAAATTAGGCGCTGCACGGGAGGCAACCCGAGGTGAGGTAACATAGTTGTGTATATTTTCCTTTAAAAAATCAGAAAATCAGGTCACATACAAAAAGTGTGAAAAATTTGCACAAACACAGGTTTTTGATGCCTCCGCGTCGCGGACACTGCACATTTTTGTATAAATTTTCCCGTCCTCAATTCCCTACGATCCGTTGGGAATTTTTTGGGGTTTATTTTTCTAATACGTTGTTTCAGTGTTTTGAAGCATCTCTAGGTGTTCGGGGAATTTTTCGGGGCCCGGAGCTAAAAATTGGGATTTAATTGAAGCCCGAAACAGTGAGCATACGCGATAGTTCCGGGACACGAACTCATCGCATATGCCCACTATTTCTGCATCCACGCGAGAATTATAGCATATGTAGGTTTGTGTTGCCTCCGCATCGCCGAGAAAATGCAAAGACTCAATGTGTCTGCGCCCAGGTAAGCGAATTTCCTAAGTGCGACTTTACGTTCTCTTCGTGTCGCGGTATGGACGCGGTGGCCTACTGTTTCTGCACTCACGAAAAAATGTTTCTAAGTGTCGATCCACGTTCACTCCGCGTCGTAGGGAAAGCAAATATGTATTAAAATTGACTAATGCAGAAGTGGCCCGCCACCCTTTTAATTTTGTTAAACTATTTTTTTAATTCTACCTCTTCCCCATTTTTTGCATAAACCCAACCCCATTCCGCTTCTCCTCCAATTTTCTCTTCTTCTTCTTCTCTCGTTCCCTATACTTTTGAACTCCATCGTGTCGTGCCTCACGTGGGTCATCCACAGCTGCACGAATTCACCCTCCTCATCAGTATGTACTCTTGGTTTCAATTTTTGCTTCTTTTCAAGATCACATGAGGAAGTTCTTCATACTTTATGGGTAAATTCGAAGTGGATTCATTCTTTATGTGTAATCTAGGTTGTTGGGGTGAATTATGGGTGGATGATTGGTGCTTAGGTGTGCACTTTGTGTGTGAATTGTGTGGGTGCAAACCTAGGTCGAGTTTGTGCCCTAAATTGGGGAAACGTTAGGAGGTTATGTGTTCTTTCCGATGCCTTGTGTGAATATGGTTGTTTCTATGTTGGCTTGTGTCAGATATTCATCTTTGGAGTTAGAGTCGAACTTTGTGATGATGGGTTGTCCGTGCAACTGTCTGAAAGGGGTTGATGGGGGCTCTTCTACACACTTCTTGTTCGGTTTGAAATCGATCTTGGTATTCATGTAAAAGTTGCAAGTGTGGCGTTGAATCCTTGTGTTTGATTGTGGAGTTGATGCCTTTTTGTTGTTAGGTGAATGTGCTGGACATTGAGATGAATGTGCAGGGCTGCTTGAAAACCGTAGAACATAATGAAATGGGCATGGAATTGGGTAATGATGTAGCCCGTATACCATGGGGAAGTCTAAGTACCCTCGCTCGATGGGCATGAGTTTAAGTGTGGGGTCATGGGCTTTTAGCTCAAGCACAAATTTGCACTTTTGTTTAGTAGGTAATATGTCTTCAAGTGCACCACGAAGCAGTTAGTCTAGCAGGCAAAGGGCCACCAACACAAGGAAACGGCCATGAGATATCCTAGACGTACCTAGGGACACCAGGAAGGGTTAGCAACCTCAATAGGAGTCCAAGGTAGTTAATCATGAGGGAAAGCGGTGGTATCAGTCTCATGATGAGACAAAGTACTACCTCGATGTCCTTGTTGAAGTAGATTCCCTTCTGAACGAGTAGACCCAAATCTTGAATCGTTGCAACCAATTATGTTTGGCGTTCTTGTTCCGACCACCTATGCCATGCAATCTGAGCTTGGTCAGGGAAGTCTATGCCAATATGAGTGTAGAGCAAAGGTCCCAATCAGTGATTGTTCGAGGGATTGGAGGTTAACTTCTCACCGTTGTCTATCAATCGGATCTTGGGCACCCCCGAGAGGTCCCCGCTTTAGTTTTTCAAGAGCTATACAATCTCCCTCCCTACCAAGACATCAGGCACACTATTGCAGGGTGGAGGTCCATGGCTAAGTGGGTCAGACATGCAAAGCGAGGCTATCACCTCACATTCCCGTTCGCTCACAAGTCTAAGGAAGCTCGGGTCATGGTTAAGATCGTGACACACTCTTTCCTTCTGGGGCAACACTTCACAAATGTCATGAGAGATAGAGTGTGCCTCAATTATGCAATCATGATGGCTATGCAACTGAATTTTTGAGCGATATTCCGGCTAGCAATGAGGAAGGCCAAGACCCATAGGGGTTGCAGTTATGCTTTTGGGGGCCTTATAACTGCTTTATGTCATGATGCAGGGGTCCCTAAGGAGGAGGCCGATTACTGCCTAGTCATCCAGGCTCTCCCCTATGTTGCCACTAACATTAAGGGGCCTGAAGTGACCTTGGGCCCAGTCTTGACATCCATGAGGGAAGAGTTACAGGAGGTTGAGTTTGAATACCCTCTCAATGACCACACCATTTCGTGCTTCACATCATACCCCAATTTGTTGAGCCAGTGGAGGATGACATTCCTACGAACCCGGGAGAGACGCACGAGGATATGGATGATGATGAGGCTGAAGAGGATAATATAGTTGATGAGCCACCGGTGTATATAGGGGGTGAGACCATCCGCCCAGGCCCTAGTGATTCTTGAGCACCACAGTTCCTACCTTGCAGATTATGTATGGTTAGCACTGAGGGCAGTGCTAAGTTTAAGTGTGGGGTGGGAATTCAATTGTTCTATGATACTGCTTCTATTATTCTATTATTGGCATGTATTAAGACCATTTTTATTTTCTGCTTTAGGTTTATGTCCGGACATCTTAATGTAGGGTGTACATCTTTTAATTTTGTTGGGTCTGAAAATACTAGTTATCTACTACTTTGATGCATGGACGCTCTTATGATAATATTTTGTGAATGTATTTAGTTGTCAGTAGTTGTATTTCTGTTGATATTAGCTGTGTTAGTCATAGTTGAGTGATGGGGGCCCTATGATTGATGGATGACGATCGTCCTAAGTGCATTCATCAAATCGAGTTCATATAGAGTGGGGTAGTGTGCGAACGACAATCGAGCGCGAACCTATGAACGTAATTGAGGGTGCTCTCTTAAGCATTCTGAAGCACTATTGTATGCAGGCTTAATTAAATGAATTCATGTGAATACCATAACAGGAACTCTAGTGCTAACCTTGGGATGAAAATGTGCCATGAGTTAGTGAGCTAATTGTGAGTCTCGGTTGTGATAGGTTCGAGAACTTGCTCGGTATGTAGAATGGACTTGGGAGGAATCAGAGCTAGAGGAGAGGATCTAGGCATTCTTTAATAGACAAATATAACCCTAGTTAACCCTTGTTGAGCCTTAGCCTTTTCTTTGACTAACCACAATTCAAACCAATCCTTTTTCTCGAGGAAGTATCCGTTTTTTATCCTAATTCCCTTGCGCTTGAGCATGGTGAATAAGAAAGGAGGGAACTTGAGTGGACACCCGAAAGTTGAAAAATAGTAGAGTGTAAAAAAAAAAGTTAAGTAAGTTTAGCTAGAAATTGGCGACCAGAATAGTATGGGTCCGCGTTGCCTCCGCGTCGTGGAGCAAACACGGATGCACACTGTTTTAGGTCCACAATGTCCCAGTTATCCAATACTGGTCCGCGATGCCTCCCCAACGTGGATCCGTCGCGGATGCACACTAGAATAAAAAAATAAAAATTAAAATATATTTATTTTCTTTCCCTTAGCTTAGTCATTGTTTGTTTAGGGTGTCCACGTGTTTATAAGGGGTTTATTTTGTGCTCAGATTAAATAGATAGGAGTACTCATAGCTCTAATTTAAGAAGGGTAACGAAGGGTTGTGAGTCAAGGGGGCATGAGATGAGGTGGAGTATATGCTACGAGCGCATGGGGATTGAACCGTGTTAGCCATATCCATAAATGAATCCCACCTACCCGCAACCTACATTATAGCTAGATAAAGACCTATGCGATCCTCTAAGGAAAATTCCAACTAGGTCTCCATTTACATTAAGGGCAAGCTTATGGAATCTTGAAGCAATTTGAGACATCTTTTCAGAGAGTGAGAGTTGTTTGTGTACCCATTCTTGATCTACTGACTAGATTCGTAGTGGTGTGCATGGGTAATTCTTCTTGGTGAGGGCACATGATCATTCAGGGTCAAGAACTAGATGAACTGTTAAATATTCAGCATGAGTCTGCATGTATACTTGAGTGCAAAGAGCACTTGGTTTTAGCCACGGCACCAGAAGTGTCACTATGGTTCATAGATTTCGATCGCATCATGTTTGTTGTACACGCTACTACAGGGAGTCTCATGCATATGTAGTGGTTTGCCTGAGGACGGACAAAACTCTAAGTGTGGGGTGGTGATCTTAGGTATATTTATATGCCTAATTAGCCAATAATGCCCATAATTAGAGTGAATTCGGAGGACAAATTAATAGAGTCTAGGTGGCTGAGTGTCATTTCCTCTTATTTTGCTAACGTAGGGCCGAGTGCGCCTGTTGGTTGTGTTTTAACAGGATTTTTCTTGGATTGGAGAAGATCAGTGTTAAACCCAAACATGAGGAAAAAACACAACATGGAAATCAAAGGATAAAAGTCAGTAGAAGCAACCAAAAGCCCAAAAGTCCATGTGGTTGACCTGGGAGCAAAGTTGCGGAAGCTGAAAGATAGACAAAGGTGTGAAGCCTAAGAGAGTGCAAGGTCCGCTTCGCGAACCTATGCAAAAGTGTGCAGGATTGTCCAGTCAGCAATTTAAGTGAAAAGTCAGAGAAACAAGGGGTCCGCATCGTGGACCTGAGGAACCGATGCGGAAAAGTCGAATTACAGGATCTTTATTAATAATCTAACTTAGGCTTTAGGTTCTTTACATTGGTTTTTACGCAAGGACTACTGAAGAGGCGACGAAGAACTCTTTTCCACCATACCTTGGTTAGTTTAATCTTTGGATTTTGGTTTTGGATGTTTTCCACTTCATTCATGATATATTCCATGTCTATGAGTGGCTAAGTCTCCATATTCTGGGTTGTAGCCATAGACTATGTGTAGTTCTTAACTTTTTGACATCTATGAATAGTTTCTTTCAATTATTCCTATGTTATTTATATCTATACTTCAGAGTCTGGCCAACCAGGGAGTAAATTTGTTGTGTTCACTCTAGATTCAAAAGATGTTGGAGTGGATCGAACACAATAGCATAGGGAGCTTATTCAATACTAGGAAACTAGGTTGATTTGTGTAAGGGAGACCTGTGACAACTACCCTTACACCTTGCTTGGGTCATATACGAGAAGAAGCTTTAATGCATTTTTATTGGTCTGTCTATCCCTGCTCAACGATGTAGTTAGGTAGTCAATAATGGTAGACCGGCAGAGGCATGCAACCCTATTCAGGTAAATTGAACCCCCTGAATTAATAATTGGGAAACCAGACATAGATAGATGTTGTTAAGACTAGATAGAGTCGAAAAGGCTACAACCCTGAAATTGCATCTCTAATTGATATCTTGTGTGAAAGTCATCTTAGTTTACTCAAAAGTTATTTCTTTTATAATTTATTTTCCTTACAACTAAAACTCTTTTTACTAAAACACCATGACCGTGATAACCGAGAGAAGTAAGTAGATACATTCAAATCCTTTAGGTTTGGCGACCCAGCTCTTTAATTAGCGCCACTATATTACTTGTGAGACCGCGTACACTTGCGTGTAGGGAATCAACACCTGTTGTGATTGGTGAAATCTCACCCTCATTTTTACTGAAATACCGGTGGTTCATGCGATGTCTCTATTGTAGTATAAAAGGAGCTTGTCCAAGGAACTAAGAGAACTTTTGGAAAAATCACAAATTGAATATTCTTATTGCTCCAAAAGCTTTCTCTTGGCTCCTAAAGTGAAGATACAGTTGTTGCATTCAACGGACCTGATAGAAAACTTCTATAGTTTTCTTCTATGTTATTGGTTGTGTTGTGTTGCAAATTGTAAGATCACTCCTAGTCTATAAAGGAGCATGACCATTGTTTGTATTACATTCTTGATAGTTGTTAAATCTCGTTGGTTGGGTGTAGCCTTAAGGTGTATTGGTGTAGTAGTCTAACTTCATCTAGGAGGTGAAAGTGTAGATTAGTTGTTGTAGTTGCTGCTAATTGCTTGTAATTGGGGTTGCAAGTGGGAATGGTGAGAAAGTGAGGCAAATAAGTCATGTATGTTGTATTTGTTTACCTTGCTCATTCATTTAGTGGATTTTGGGAAATACTGTTGGAAAGGTCATGGTAGTTCCTCCCTTAAGCAACGAGTTTTCCACATTAAATACCTGTGTTTTGTTCTTTGCTATTTGTCTTCTTTAGTTTCTGTTCATATTGTTTCAAAGGACTTGATCCCTTACTGTGGTAGACACGTATTTCATTCAACAATCTGCCTTTTGGGATATGCTAAATGAATGAAAAGGCTTCTACTAAACCTTCTTCTTTTTCTCAAAAGTTCTCTAAATTCCAACAGTGGTATCATAGCCTTTCTTCTTAAGGGATCTGTGAAGGAAAAACGCTAAGGTTTTCTCTGGTTCTTTAAAGATAATAACTAAGCAGTAGTAACATGGCATCCAAGAGCTTCATGGGTGTAGGCCGTTCCATGTTTACAGAAGAAAATTATCACATATGGGTGCTTAAAATGAAGCCTTATCTCAAAGCTCTTAGTTTATGGGAAATAATTGAAACTGAAGATGATCCTCTTCCAATTGGGTTGGATGCACAAATCAAGATTTACGAAGATGCAAACTCAAGAAAACCAAAGGCCCCCACATGTCTTCATTCAACACTTTCAGATGTGATTTTATCAAGAAGAATAGGTTGTGAAACACCTAAAGAAGCATGGGACAAGCTAATAAAGGAGTTCGATGGAAGTGATCGAGTGAAGATCATCAAACTTTTAACTCTCAAAAGAGAATCTGAGATGTTAAAGATGAAAGAAGCAGACATCATGAAAGAGTATTCTGCCAAACTTATTGTGATGGTAAAAAAATAAGGTTGTTTAGTGAAACCTTTATGGATTCAAAGTTGGTGGAGAAGATGATGGTAAGCTTACCAGCAAAGTTCGAGTCCAAGATTTCTGCAATAGTGGAATCTTGTGATCTAAAAACTCTTTATTTGTAGCAAGGTTGATAAGCGAGTCCAGATTCAAAGGGTTCAGTTTCCTTTCAAACTACACAAGGTACAAAGTTTATACATGATGTATTGTATGTCCCTTATTTAGCATGTGACTTATTATGTGTGGCTCAAATGATGTCTAAAGGCTATTTCGTTTTTTTTTTTAAGGGAAAACATTGTTTGGTTATTTATTAAAGATATTCCAATTGTTCAAGTAGAAATGGTGGATAAGACTTTTCCTTTAGATGGGAAGTTTGATAGTGTAAATTTGGCAAGTATGTATGAGTCATGGTTCTGGCACAAAAGATATGGTCATTTTAACTATGCTACTTTAAAATATATGTATGAAAAGGGCTTCACTGTAGATTTGCCTAAGATTTCAGTATCTAGAGATGCTTGTGAATCATGTTAGATGGTAAAGGTACACAAGAAAGCATTTTCCCAGAAATGCTACATGGAGGGAAATCGATAAACTTGAGCTAATTCACACTGATATGTGTGGACCTATGAGGACATCATCACACAATAATTATTTTGTGCTCTTTATTGATGACCTAACAAGGAAGACATAGGTGTAATTTTTTGAATAACAATTCTCAAGTATTTTCAGCTTTCAAGAAATTTAAAGCTTTTGTAGAAAGGTAGAGTGGTTGTAACCTAAAGGCCTAGAGGTCAGATGATGGTGGTGAATACACTTCAAATGAGTTCAATAAGTATCGTGAAGATATTAGGATTGATCACAAGTTGACAGTAAGCTATCCACCCGAACAAAATGGAGTCTCTGAGAGGAAGAATAGGACAATTGTTGAAATGGCTAGATGTTTGTTGCTTGAAAAGAAAATACCACAAAGCTTTAGGTTGAAGATGTGTTTCAACTCTAGTATATCTGTTAAATAGGGTGCCAACTAAAGTTGTGCAAGAAAGGTGTGACAACCCAAAATTGGTCATGAATGGCACCCATACCTAACTTCCTAAGTAGGAAAACATTGATACAAGTCCCAACCTACATTAGCAGTTCAACTTATGAAATACGATAGTTATACGAAAGCTCAAATTTATTGAACAAGAAACAACAATAATCACTAAGTCTATTACATAGTGTTTCCCCAAAACTGAAAGTCATCACATGGTGGACATCTAATCTCAAATACTAAGTCTAAGAGTAGAAACACAAAAATAGATAAATAAAATAGTTTATGTTCAAAAACTAAGGACAACATGTAATAACTGATAGAATCCAACATGAGTTAGAAAGTTATCTAATCTTGAAATATGATATACCGACGACTGGCTAGAGCTATGGGAGAGTCGAAGTCAACGGAATATTTGTTGCACTCCACAAAAGCAATAACAAAAAAACATACAAATAGGGGTCAGCACAGGGCAACATGTACTGATTAGGTATCATTGGCCGACTCAAACTAGAAATCAATATACATAAAGTAATAGTAGGAAATCAACTACAACACTTAATAATGGCAAGCAACAAACAACAAGTATAAGTGAAAACATAATGAAAGAAGTATATAATCTGTCAATATATCAAGAACACACATGAGGATGCACAACTCCACACCATGCTTCTTTTGGGAGATAAGTTCTTTGAGATTGAGTATATTAAGTCATTTTCATAAGTTTTCCATTAAAATTATCATGCGGGAACGTGGCATCCGCTCCAATATACATATTATGATGGAAGTATACATATTATGATGGCACGTGAAATCCGATCCCATATATTGTGTTGGAATGTGATATCTGATCCAAATATGTCGTATCGAAATGTGCAACCTGAACCAATATATCATGTCAAAATGTGACACCCAATCCAATTATATCATGTCAAAACATGACAACCGATCCAAATATATTTAATTAATCATTCTTTATTATTACTTTCTACTTCATTAACAATATTTCATCAAGACTTCTTTATTCAAGACATCACCTTCATAGAGTAAGTTTAAGATTATAGATTTTATGGTCTTGGGATTGTAGACCAATCATAACTCATATCAATCATCCAAATAACAATAATTAAATGGATAGAGTAATTTCACATCTTCACTCAACGAATATCAATAACTATAAAGAGTCTTAGTAACATAGAGAATAAATCATAATCCACCTCAAGTTGAAGAACCAAAATTAAGCAAACTAATTTACCAGTGTCTTTCCTTTCTTCAATGCCTCAAAACATTTTCAATCTATCAAATATAATCTCCATAAGAATACGAATCCAATAACACCCATATTTCTATATTTATTTTTGATTCAAAAATCGGGTCAAAAAGTCACTCTGAATCTCCGAATTCAAATACAAAATTTTTCTTTAGATCAAATCTACCCATAATTAAATAAATGCATACGCCAAATTTCAGCTAAATCGGATCGTTATTCAACCTTGAAAATCAAGATTTTATTCTAAGAGCCCTAGGGTTATATTTTCAGTTAGCTCCTAAACTTGTAAATTCAAATTTATATATGATTTGCACGGAAGTTGGAACCTCTCTTAATCACAACAATTTCACTAGATATTAATTAATGTCTCATGAAATATGGAACAACCAAACAACTTCAAGAAATTTTCTTTCCATCCATATTCAAAAACCGCAGATAATAGATTCTTGTCATTTGACCCTTTCTTAAACTTAGCCGAAAGCAAGAGCTTAGTACATTGGGTTGGTCCTCCTTTTTAAATCCATATTAATTTCCACTTTATTACTAAGTAGAACCCTTACTCGATCTCTAGTTAAATTAGCCCCTTTAGTTAGTTTTAGTTTAGAATGGTGTCCCAATGCACCTCAAATCATTAGGTGGCGACTCTTGAAACATCTTTTTCAAATTTCAATAAAAGTTGTCCATGACATCATACAAGATCCCGTTTTGCAAAATAATGGGGCATGACACAAGGCAAGACATCTGCGCCAACAAGGAAAAATTTATATCGCATCTTCATTCAATGCAAGTGTTAATTGAATAATCAACGGCGAAGAGGATACAAAAAATTTGCTTCTTCATTATTGTCAATTCAATTTTGCTCATTAAACTCTTATTATTGCTGGTGAGTTTGATTCTATTCAAATTTCATTTCCCATTTAATCTATTTTTTCCTCAGCTCTTTTCCCTTGTATTCATCTATGTATATTCATTGTTCGATCAAGTAAGTATAGACCTTTATGGTGAGATTCTAGCCTAGGTATGCAATTCTTTTTTGATTTCTATTTCATTTCTTTTGGTTTTGAAATGATGGACATTCTATACTAGAGAAAGTCCATAATTTCAGAACCAACAAGAAATGAAATAGAAATAAAAAAAAGAATTGTAGACCTAAGCTAGAATGTCACCATAAAGGTCTCTATACTTACTCGAACGAACAATGAATATACGTACATGAATGCAAGGGAAAAAAAGAGGAAAAGATTAATAAAATAGGAATTGAGATTTGAATATAATCAAACTCACCAGCAGTAACTTGAGTTTAATGAGCAAAGTTAAATTGAAAATAATGAAGAAGCGAATGGGTATCCTCTTCATCACGTTTTCATTCCTTTTGGTGTTGATTATTCACTTAACACTTGCATTGAATAAAAAAGCGATAAAATTTTTGAGTTGTTGGTGCAGATGTGCTCAAGCTCCTAGCTCTAGCTCACAGGAGCCCTCAGCTGCAACTCGAATCAGAGACTTCTTGAGGATGAACCCGCCAGTGGGGTCAAAGGTGGAGGAGGATCCACAGAACTTTATTGATGAAATGTATAAGGTCCTAAAAGCTATGCATGCTTATGAGATTGAGGGAGTTGAGCTTTCTTCTTACAAGCTGAAAGACATTGCTAATATGTGGTACAACCACTGGGAGGAGAGTAGGGGTGAGAATGTGGAACCTGCAGAATGGGAAGAGTTTGAAGTTGCCTTCCTTGACCATTTCTTTCCTCAAGAGTTGAGGGAGACGAAGGTGGATGAGTTAGTAAACTTGAAACAGGGAGGGGTGCTGGTTAAGGAGTACAACTTTAAGTTTATTAAGCTATCTAGGTGTGCTCCGGAAATGGTAATAGACATGAGAGCCAGGATGAGGAAGTTTGTATCTGGCTTGGGCAGACATGTGCAGAAGGAGTGCAAGGCAGCCTTGTTGATTCCTCACATGGACATCTCCGGATTCATGGTGAATACCCAACAGACCAAGGAGGGTATGTAAAGGGATAGAGAAGAGCAGATGAACAGAAAGGCAAAATTAGCAGGACATGAGCCTAGCCAGCAGAGGTAGAATAAGGGTGACAAGTCCTACTTCCAGAAAAGATCATCTCATCATGCACCTTCTGTAGCGAGTGCGCCCGTTAAGACAAACAGGTATGATAAAAAATTTCATGGCTACCAGAATTACAAGGCTCAGGGTACCCAATCTCAGGTCAGTGTGACCCAAGGTGCAATGGGAAAACTACCTTGTGACAAGTGTGGTAAGCTTCATTTGGATGAATGTCATGTGGGTAAGGATGTTTGCTATTCATATAGACAGATTAGTTACTTTCGGTAAGAGTTTCCAAAGAGGAGGCCAGGGGAAGGGAGCAGCAGGGAAAAGTCCTCCGTAGCAACTCCAGCAGCCAATCGTCAGAGGAGCACTACTACTAGTGCATGAGGCGGGACAAATCTCATTTATGATATGGGTAATCGACAGGATTAGGAAGCTGCACCATAGGTGGTTACGGGTATGCTTCGAGTCATTACTTTTGATTGTTATGCGCTTCTTGATCCAAGTGGCACTTTGTCTTTTGTGACTCTCTTTGTGGCTAGTAAGTTTGGGATTCTACCAGTGTGTTTGCTTGAACCTATTGCTATTTTCGCCTCCTACTGGTGAGTCTATCTTAGTTGAGAGGGTTTCCAGAGATTGTGTGGAATCCATTTATCATAGAGACATCTTAGTTGACTTAGTAGAATTGAAGATGGTTGATTTTGATGTGATACTTAGCATGGATTGGCTTCACACACTATTATGCTTTTGATCACTGTAGAACCCAAATCATTAGTTCAAACTTCCTAATGAATCTGTCTTAGAGTAGAAGGGGAGTTCTGTTGCACCTAAGGGCAAGTTTATCTTTTATCTTAGAACCAAAAAGTTGATCTCCATGGGTTGTATCTACCACCTCGTGTGAGTTAAATCTAATGATGTCGAATCTTCTACTCTTGAGTCAGTCCTGATTTTGAATGACTTTCCTGAAGTGTTACCTGATGATTTACCTGGAGTCCCTCCTAAAAGGGAGATTAACTTTAGGATTGATGTCCTTCCCGACACCCAACACATTTCAATTCCACCTTATAGAATGGCCCCTGTAGAGTTGAAAGAATTGAAAGAATAATTTAAAGACTTGTTAGAGGAAGGTTTCATAAGGACTAGTACCTCTCCTTAGGGTGCTCCTGTCTTATTCATGCGTAAGGAAGATGGGTCTCTCAGTATGTGCATAGACTACCGACAACTGAACAAGGTTACAATAAAGAAAAAGTATCCTCTTCCTAGGTTAGATGATCTATTTGAACAACTTCAGGTGTTACTTGTTTCTCCACGATAGACCTCCGATCGTGTTACCATCAGTTGAAGGTGAGGGAAGCTGATATCCGAAAGACAACCTTTAGGACATTGTATTGCCATTTCGAGTTCTTGATTATGTCCTTTGGGTTGACAAATGCACCTGTGGCCTTCATGGATTTGATGAACAGGGTATTCAGATCGTACCTTAATATGTTTGTGATCGTGTTTATTGATGATATTATGGTGTATTCAAAGGATGAAGAAGAGCATGATAAGCATCTTAGAGTGGTTTTGTAAATTCTCAAGAACCATGAGTTGTATACAAAGTTCTCAAAGTATGAGTTTTGGCTTAATTCTGTGGCTTTCCTAGGTCATGATGTTTAGGGAAATGGTATTCGGGTAGATACCCAGAAAATTGAAGCAGTTAAGAACTGGCCAAGAACAACCTTTCCGATAGAAATAAGAAGCTTCTTGGATTAGGCGGCTACTATCGATGGTTTGTTGAGGACTTCTCTTCTTTCTCAGCACCATTGACTAAGTTGACTCAGAAGAAGGCCAAGTTTCAATGGTCTGAGGAATGTGAAAAGATTTTCTAAGAGTTGAAGACTAGATTGTCTAGAGCAACAGTTTTGACCTTGCCAAGTCGAGACAGGGGACTTCATGAGATACTATGATGCATCCAGATTCGGACAAGGTTGTGTGTTGATGCAGAAAGGGAAGGTGATAGCTTATGCTTCCAGACAATTTAAGATCCATGAGAAGAATTACCCAACACATGATCTCGAGTTGGCAGTAGTGGTCTTCACACTTAAGATTTGGCATCACTATTTGTACGTAGTGCATGTGGATGTGTTCACTAACCACAAGATCCTGCAATACGTATTCAACCAAAAGGATCTCAACCTGCGGCAGAGGAGATGAAGTTGCTCAAGGATTATGATATGAGCATATTCTACCACCCAGGTAAGACTAACATTGTTGTTGATTGTCTTAGCAGGATGTCTATGGGTAGCACTGCCAATGTAGAGGAAGGGAAGAGAGAACTAGCTAAGGAAGTGCATAGACTATCTCATTTGGGAGTGCAACTTGAGGAGAACAATGAAGGCAGGATAAATGTTCAGAACAATTTTGTTTCATCCTTATTGTTAGAAGTGAAGGAAAAGCAAGATCAAGACCTTGTCTTATTCCAATTAATAGAAGCAGTTCACAAGCAAAAGATGATGGTTTTCTCCACAAGGGGAGATGGGGTGTTGAGATATTAGTATAGACTATACATACCCAATATTGATGGTGTTCGAGGTAGGACCATGGTTGAAGCTCATAGCTCTAGATATTCTATCCATCCTGGTTCTACGAAGATGTACCACGACTTGAGAGAAGTCTATAGGTGGAATGGAATGAAGAGAGACATTGTTGATTTCATCTCTAAGTGTCCTAATTGTCAATGGGTCAAGGTTGAACATTAGAGACCATGTGGATTGGCTCAGTACTTTGAAACTCTTAAGTGGAAATGGGAGATGATCAACATAGATTTAATTACCGGCCTCCCAAGATCCCGGAAGCAGCATGATTCGATATGGGTGATTGTTGATATGATGACCAAGTCAGCCCACTTTTTGGTAGTTAAGATAACTAACATGGCAGAGGATTATTCCTGACTATACATTCATGAGATTGTGAGGTTGCATGGGGTTCCCTTCTCTATCATCTCGGATGGAGGAGGTAAATTCACCTCCCAGTTTTGGAGATCATTGCAGAAGGGATTGGGTACAAGAGTTAATCTAAGAACAACCTTCCACCCTCAGACGAATGGATAGGCAGACCGCACCATTCAAGGACATGTTGAGAGCATATCTCATCAACTACAAAGGGAATTAGGATGATCTTCTACCACTAATTGAGTTCAGCATACAACAATAACTGCCATGTCAGCATTCAGATTGCCCCTTATGAGGCATTATACGGGAGGAGATGTAGATCACCGATTGGCTGGTGCGAGGTTGATGAAGCGAAATTGATTGGACCCGATCTTGTCCACCAGTCCATGGAGAAGGTGAAAGTCATCAGAGAAAGGTTTAAGACAGCACAAAGTCGCCAAATTTCTTATACGGATTTGAGGAGAAGGGACTTGGAGTTTGAGGCGGATGATTGAGTATACTTGGAGGTGTCACCGATGAAGTGTGTCATGAGGTTTATTCAGAAGGAAAAGTTGAGTCCACATTATATTGGACCATACCAGATTATGAGGAGGAATGGAAAGGTCGCTTATGAGCTAGACTTGCCTCCCGAGTTAGATGGAGTTCACCGGATGTTTCACGTTTCAATGCTGAAGAAGTGTTTAGGAGATCTGGCTTTGGCGATTCCTATCGAGAGTACGGGAATGAAGGGTAGCCTATTCTACAAAGAAATTCTAGTCCAAATCCTTGATTGACAAGTTCGTAAGGTGAGGAATAAAGAGATAGGTTCCGTCAAAGTTCTATGGAGGAATAAATTTGTTGAGGAAGCTACGTGAGAAGCTGAGGAAGCGATGAAACTCAAGTACCCGCACCTATTCGTTCCAAATGATGATAATGTCGAAAGTAAGGTCCCTATCCTTAACGCTAGTGAATGTTTCCTTTCATTGAGTTGATGTATTAATCTGATTCTATTCTGGAGTCTAAGACAAAGATAGATAGGTGATGGATAGATGAGACTTCGAGAGTTCCCGAGCGATGAATGAAATGAGTTTTGAGTTTACTCGTGCTTTCCTCCTGTCTGTACTCTTCATTCGAGGACGAATGACCCCAAGGGGGAGATAATGTAACACCCTATAAAACTACCTAAACGCCCCTAAAATGTAATCGTGCGCATAACGCGTCTTCTAAAGCTCTGATGGGAAATCCGAGACTGAATTTGTGATCATCACAAAAAATTGAAAGGAAAAATGGTCTCGACCTGTTTTAGAGCAATCGGGTCAAAAAAATAATTTTCAAAAGTTTGACAAAAAATAGTGAGGGTGCGCGACAGGGCCATGACGTGAACCCATCGCGGACGACACTTATGTTTTTTCTTCAATTTTCAATGGAGATCAAAATTCCTGTAAATACACTGGTGCATGACGGGTCCGCGTCGCAGACCAGTGTAATTTTGGTGACGAGTCTTTCTTTTAAATTCAAGAAGGGTATTTTAGGTATTCCGAACCCATTCTGATACCGCAAAACGTATTTTTAAGTCTGATTTCATACAAAAGGGTTTCAAAAACCCATTACCTTCAAGTTTAAATCGTAAGTTCCAGAGAGAGATAGCAAGGAGAGCCTAAGGATTTCCAAGTTCGAGTTCAATTCTTGTTGAAGTATAGTAAAATATGAGTCACCACACTATCCTATTTTATCACTATCATCCATCATATTTGCTAAATATTAGCACCAACTACCATTATCAAATGCTAACATTATTCACATTGCCATCCACTATCCTTATTATCTACCACTCACAATCACCATAATAAACCAATTCCCAAACCAATCACCCCAAGTCGACACCTACAATCACTACAGTTATCCATCATCACCATAGTCAACTATCATATAATTTTTCAAAAATATATTATATAGAATTGCTATATATTAAATTAAATTTTATTTAATTTAATTTCATATTTATCAATTTTTAAACAAAAATAAGTTTTCTACTATGGGATGTTGCTTTCCATCAATCTCGGATGGAGCCAAAGATTGACTATTTTTTGGCCTTGGAGTATGACGGAATAAAGCAAAATGACTCTTTAAACTATCTGCGCCTTTTCATTTGTGAAGTAGCAGTTAGTCAATGCAACTTTCG
>JAPFFP010062747.1:0-26423 GCA_026153255.1 Solanum medicagineum | reverse complement strand
GAGATAACCTTCCCTTCCTCCAAATATTTATCTACAACATAGTAGGTAATAAAACTAGCATTAGCAGCCAATAGATATATCTTGGCAGCCCAATCTCATAAAAAAATAACATACGGGCAGCCAGCGTATAATTGTAAACCCGAGCGTATTCTTTTAATCTTTCCGCCCCTAATCGTATTTTCTAATATACATTCTCATATACATATCATGTGCAGCCTATTTTAGTGCCATAACAGTCTTACAATATCCCACAAAGCATAACACACAACAATTCTATGCAACATACAAAAGGCGGCATACCGTTACACCCCTTCGCTATATTTTGACGTCGACAATCCCGAACCTGTTTCAACTTTATCCAAACTATCCTCAGCACATCTATACATAAAAATAGCCTTAAAACAGTCTTATAATAGTATCAAAGTAGTCATGAAGGACGTGAGGCAATAGCCTTCCATCCATTAGCCCATAAGTTCGTACTAAAAACACAATTGCGATATCCTATAAGAACTCACTTTTGCGGACTGTAAAAGTGGTGCAGCAGCCTTTGTACATCATTAAAGAAGCAATAATCATTAAGAACAATAGATTCCCTTTATAAACAATCCAACCAAAAAGGAAAAATCTTCCAAATAAACAAGAAAAAATGTATAACAATCTTGGAACATATACTGTCCAAAATTTTCAGCATATACCTAACCAACATAGTCTCTTGTTTTTCATGAAGATACCTTACTAAACACACAAATTTAATCACTTAACTTTACCTTCAAGGTGTAAGGCTTCTCAAAGAATCCTAAAAGTCTCATATAGTTGCTTGTAAAGTCAAGAAAGAATTGAGAGAAAACTTGGAAGACAATATGATTCTTGTTTGTTCAAGTTAGAATGGCTTATGGGAGCTGTTTTATACCCTTTTTAAAAGGGGACTTTGGCCGTTACTAAGGCATTTTTAGCCTTACTTTACTAAGTTGGTGATGCAGCTTCTTTCCCCTTTCACTTGGGCCTTGGCTGCCTATTTTCCCCTTTTCTCCTTACTTAGTTTTAGGCCCAATTAGTCAAGTGGGTTGTGATGTACTTGGACCCTTTTATTATTCATCTTGGGTTGTAAGTATTGTCCATTTACAATGGTAAACACGGGCTAAAGTTACACTCTTAACATGGACTTTATTCATAATCAGACTTGGACAAATTCAACGTCGGGCCTCGTCTCCGTTTAGCTAGCAAATTTAAGTTAAGCAAGTAGGTGTCTCACCTGCTAGCTTCCTAAGTCCTACAAGCACCTTAATTCTCTCACTTTGTTTAGGGCCGTGATCTTCTCAATTTGACTTAAAACGTATTTATACTCGAACCTCTCTAGCGTTAGACATACATATCGCCTTCTAATTTGAGATTCAAGCACTTTTCAAAATTGGCGCTAATTTGAAAAGCCATATCATGTTTCATTTTCATAGTACTAGTATTGTAAGATGTGGGGTGTTACATCCTCTCCCCTTTAGGAACATTCGTCCTCAAATGTTAACACAATTAGATAGCTTAACCAAGTTTAAACCTTTATTACTGAAGCTATTTGTTTATTTCTTAGCTTCTTCACTTGACGATCTACAATAGCAATAGGTACCTCTTCATATGTGAGATCTTCTGTAACCTATACATATTTAATAGGAATGATACGGGATGGGTCACCTATGCTTTTTCGAAGCATTGAGACATGAAAAACTGGATGAACCATTGAAAGCTCCTGGGGTAGCTCTAGTTCATATGCAACCTGCCCGAACTTCTTAATAATTTTATATGGCCCTATGTAATGTGGGCTCAGTTTTCCTTTCTTACCAAATCTCATAACCCCTTTCATTGGAGACACCTTTAAAAATGCCCAATCCCCAACTGAGAATTCCAGTCCTCTCCTCTTAGCATCCACATATGATTTATGATGGCTTTGGGTTGTTTCTAGCCGCTGCTGTTAGTACCTTAACCTTTTCCATGGCTTGTTGTACTAGATCTGGCCCAAGCAAGGGGGTGTGTCTAGCTTACGTGCTCATGACAGGGATAGAGATTAACTTCGGTGCCATTTTCAGGTTTACTATGCGGAAGGCAAAGGTAGACAAAGGATGCAAGAATGCTTTTGGCGGCCTTATTAATAAGTTGTGTCATCTTATAGTGTACCCACAGAGGGGGAAGACTATTGCCCGCATTTATAGGCCCCCTGTGTTGTCACAAACATTAACGGGCCCGAGGTGTCCACAGGGTCAATGCTCACCACTGCCGAGAGGAGCCACCAAGATGAGTTGATCATGGCCCGTATGTACGGGCTCGAGATGCTGTGGCATAGGAACGGCGGATGCCCATCCACACCAAAGGAGCTCGAAGAGGTCTCTTAATGCCCATGCCAATGCGGTATTGGGCATCGGGCAGCTTATCGAGCCCGTGGAGAATGACATTCCGATGAGGCGCGCGCCGGCTGAAACATAAAGGAGGATGACATTGTGGAGGAGCCACGTGTCACTGTTGGGGGTGAGACCATTCTTCCTGGGCCCAAGGTGAGCGCCTTGATTCGCACTTCACAGGTTTTTAAGTATGGGTGGGGATTATTTTGTTGAATATGCTTTATTTCTGTTTATTTGGCATTTATTAAGATTTTTTTATTTCTTAGCTATGTTTATGTGCTCTTGTTTATGTTGGACAGAATTTTTATTTTATTTTAGGTCTGTAACTATTGACCATGGGATGCTTGGATGCTTGAATGTGAATGTTCTAGTGATGCATTATTTTTATGGTAGTTACTTGTATCTTGAGTCTTATGGTCATGTTTGTGAATAGTAGTAGTAGTCATAGTTGAGTGATGGGGCCTTATGATGGATGGGCGACGACCACCCTAAAGGTATTCGTCAAATTGAGTCTCATTCAGAGTGTCGGTAGTTGTACAGCCAAGCATTGTATGTCGAGCATTGAACCTAGATAACTATCACTTGAACTCCTAGAAATCTAATGCTTGAATCTTGTAAGTCACAAATGTGTATATACTTAATCTTGAATTCATGTGAATAATGAGATGGTGATTTTAGTGTTAATCTTATGATGAGAGTGTGCCAAGAGTGAGTGAGCATATTTGTGGGTCTATGTTGCAATAGCTACGAGAACTTGCCCGGTATGTGGATTAGACTTGGTAGGAATTGGAATTAGAGGAAAGAATCTAGACAATTCTTTGCTAACCCAACATTGTTAAGCTTTGTATTCACCTAATGAAATCATCCCTAGCCCTTTTGAGCTTTAGCCTCATTCTTTGGTTAGCCACATTTCAAGCCGATCCATTTTATTGATTGATTAATCGTGTTTTGTCCTAATTCGTAAGTGCTTTAGCATGATAAGTCGGTGGAGAGGGAACTTGAATGGACACCCAAAGGATAAGTAGTAGTGTAGTAGAAAAAAGAAAAGAAAAGAAAAGAAAAGTTCTATTGAATATGATAGAGTGTTTGAAGTTTGTATATAGTATAAATGAAGTAAAGGGTTTGAATTAAGGGGGATGGAAAATGATGGAGTTGAAGAAGTGTAATGTACGCTTTGAGCACTTGGGAACTAAGTCACGTTAGCTACATCAATAAAAGTACACCACCAGCCCATAGCCTACATTACAACCAAATAAAAGACATATATGATCTTTTAAGGAAGATTCTAACTAGGTTGAAGTCACACATTAAGGGCAAGCCTATGGGAACTAGAGGCAACATAAGACATCTTTTGGAAGAGAGAGAGAGAGTTAATCGTGTACCCATTTCTAATCTTTTATCTAGGTTCTTAGTGGTGTGCATGGGTAATCGTTTTGGTCAGGGCACATAATCATCAAAGGTTGATAACTAGATGAGCTGTTAAATATTCTGCATGAGTCCGCATTTATACATGAGTACTAGGTGTGAGTTGATGCTGCTAGGGGTCTGGAGAAGTATTTACTATGATTCAAAAGTTTCGGTCATACGATGTGCATATATACTGCCTAGGGAGTCTTATGCATATGTCTTAATTTGCCCGCGGATGGACAAAGCTCTAAGTGTGAGGTGGTGATCTTAGGCATATTTATACGCCGAATTAGCTAAAAATACCCATAAATGGAGCCTACTTAGGGGTAAATTCATAGAGTCTAGGTGTTTTTAGTTTGATTTCTCTTACTTTGCTAATCTAAGACCAAGTGTGCCGTTTGGTTGTGTTTTTACAGGTTTTGATCGAATTATGCTAGTCCAGAGTCACACCCAAACATGAAGGAAGAACACAACCTAGAATGTAGAGATAACAATCAATTGAATCAGCAAAAATACTTGTGTGCAATGCAAACCTGGGATAAAGCTGTGCAAGCTGAAAAAAGGAAGAAAAAAGGCGCGAAGCAAAAAATAGGCACAGTCCGCATCGACGACTTGTGCTAAAGTTAGGCAAATTGGTCCAGTCAGTAAAATAAGCAAAAACCTGGCTGGGACAGTCAATCCGCATCATAGACTTGAGTATTACGAAGGGAAAAATTGAGTTACAGGATTTTAGTTATATTTTGTCGAAAACTTCAGATTTTCATATTGGTTTTTACGCAAGAACGAAGAGAGACGACTATAAACCTTGTTCTAAGGTGAATCTGGTTAGTTTCATCATTATTTCTTGGTTGTTTATGCCTTCTATTTCATTCATGATGTTGAGTGGCTAAGTCTCCATAATCTGGGGTTGTAGCCACAGATAATGTTTAGTTCTTGAATTTTGACATCTATGAATGAGTTTCTTTTGACTACTCCTATATTACTTTTATCTATACTTTATAGTCTTGCCAACTAGGGGGCAAATTAGTTGTTCACTCTGAATTCGAGAGATGTTGGTGAATAGAATGCAGTAATATAGGGAGCTTATTCGACTAAGAAGCTAGGTTAATTCGTGTGAGGGAGACCCGTACAACTACTCTTACACCTCACTTGGTTCAAAATACGAGAAGATAACGTTAAAGTACTTTTATTGGTCTGTCTATCCCTGCTCAATGATGTAGTTAGGCAATTAATAACTGTAGGCCGGTAAAGGCGTACAACCCTGTTTAGGTAATTTAACCCCATGAACCAGTAGTGAAGAACCCATACATAGGTGCAAACTTTGAGACTAAACGGAACCGTTAAGGTTACAATCCTGGAATTGCTCATTAATTGATATTTTAACAACAAAAACCACTTTAGAGTAAAAGCAAATTAGTTATTTAATTTTTTTGCATAAATCTCTCAATATTTTTACTAAAAGCACTTCAAATGTGATAGCTTAGATTGATTGTTTGCTAATTTCATTTAAATCCCTTGGGTTCGACCTCCCGGCCCCTTAACCAGGGCGACTATATTATTTGTTAGACCACATACACTTGTGTGCACTGGGAGCAATATCTACTACATACTCTCATCAAATTCAAGCTAAACTCAAAGTCACAACGTGCTACCCATAAGATGATCATACTCATCCAAATCTAACCCGCATGGTTCCTATTTTATAACTTTGTAAGGACTTTCACTTAAGGGATACTACTCCTTCTTACCACTCCAATATACATACTCAAAACCCTCTCCTAGAGGTCGTGAATAGCCTCATATAATCACTTATATTAGGACAATCACAGATTCAAGCCTATCATTCTAACCACTTTATGACCTCTTTGAGGTCAACATCACTTGAAAATATTCAAACCTACCATAGCACCTCTACATCCATCATCACATTATCTCTTACCAAGAGACACACCAATATTCTCTTAACAATCTACTGAACATATCAACATCTCATCTCGCTCCTCTTCCACATGTGTAATCTTAAACAGAACCAGTATAACACCATTATCATAATAATGAACACTCACTCTCTCCCATCAAGCATAACTCGTCTGCTATCATAGATCATCAAGTTTCATTAAGACTATTATCATGTTCAATCTTATTCATGTCATGTTCAATCCCATTCATATTTATGGCTTTCACTATTCATACTTTTAGACTGAATCGATACCTGCAAACATTCGCCTATAGTTAAAATATAGTAAGGATTTATGTAGAAAAAGGTCAATGATACATTAAAAACTATCAATTAGTCAAGGTTGTGAAATAATAGCTAGATTTTCAAGAGAGCCTTTAAGGATTCATTCATGGGACACTCAAATCATTCAGAAATCAATCAATCACATATTTGTGTCACATGGAAGAGCATAATTGTAATGACCTGGTTGGTCATTTTTTAGCTTAACTATGAAAATTAGTGTTTACCCTTTCATAAGTGACTTCGGGCCTATTTTGAACTATCTATATTGTTGGAAATGAAATCTTACATTATAAAAGTTGAAAATATGAGTTTTGGAATTTTTTGAAGCTTAAGTTTTAAAAAAAGTGAGTTTTAGTGTCATATTGAATTTTGGGTGTCAGATCAGAAGTTCATCAATTCCATCGACTCTGGAATGTCGAATATGGTCTAGAAGAAGTTACAGAATTGAATTCAGAGCTAAAATGAGATTTTTAGGCCCAAAGTTGTATTTTAGTCATTTTCAGAGCTAAAGTTTGACTTTGGTCAACGCTCAGAGTTCAAAAGCTTGGATCAAAATTCTGGCAGTTCTGGTAGTTTTGGATGGTGAAAATAACACTAGAAATGGTCTTGTAATAATTTTTGGAGTTGTCGATGACAATTTTGGTATTTCGAGTTTGAAACTAGTTTATTTGGCTTATATTAATGAATATGTCATGGAGACCTTGAAATCAAATTTTGATTATTCTGTTGATTCTAGATCATCGTTTCTAGTATGGATACATATTTGGTTAGTGAAATTCTGAGTTCGGATAAATTTTGAGGAGCCCTGTCGAGTTTTGGTGTTAGATGAATTGTGCTAGTGTATAGTTTTCTGGTGCATGTATTTTCCTTCTCCGTGTAAGGCCGTAGGCAGGAGAGGATCCACATTCGCAGAGTGTTATGTTTTGGTTCCTCTCCGCGTTCGCGGAGTATTGGTAAGTAGTCCCTTTTTCTCTCTGCGTTCGTGGATCCCTTCTCCGCATTCGCAAAGGTCTCACATCCATCAATGCTCCATGCTCACAGATACTCCTTCGTAAATCCACCGTATTCACTAATTTCCAAGCTTGAGGAGCGAGTTTTTGAGAGACTTTTTGATGATTTCATTTGTGTAAGTGTCTCTAACTTCATTAGATTATTTTTCATGACTTTTATTTTGATTTTGTCTTGAATTTCATGATTTTGAATTTTCAAAATTGTAGATTTTGGATCTATGATTTTAAAACTTTAAATGGTGATTTTTCATCTGATTTGAACTCGATTTTAGTAGAATTTTCACCCACAGACTTCATTTTTTGTGTAGAACCTAATTTTAAAGCCAATTTCCAGATTTAGAAACTTTGAATTTTACCCCTAATTTTGACCATTTTTCCCTAAGCGTGATTCATGTCAATATAGGTATCAAATTACCTCTTGATGCGTAGTATCTATTTTTGATAGTGATTGATCGATCCGAGGATTGTTTGTAAGTTTGAGTTGATTGAAAGCTTGTCCAAATGCGATTTTCGCATTGAGGTAGGTTTGGATAACTTTTTGGGGTTGGATTTAAGTTATTGTACATGTTCGTGTGATAGTTATAAGATTTAGATTGAATTATTAGCCAATGGCATGATATGATAGAATTTTTTAGTAATTTGATACCAGTTATGTCAAAAATTGAGTAAATGGCGATCTTATTCATAAACTGAGATAAAATCATGAGAATTGAGATAATTTTGAATATCATGATGATAACATGGGACTTGTGATAGCTTTTAGGCTGTGTTGTGATTAGTTTGTGATGATTGTGATAAACCTGAAATTTATTAGCTTACTTGGGTACTTGTGGAGCCCTGCTTCATTGACATCCTGATTATTGATGAGATAATGATGATATGAGATATAATGATGGCCTTGTGGTACTAGTTGATACACATGGTGTAGCCCATTTGATGTGATGGCTATTGTACATATAGTTATCATTTATATTGCTATTGCATACATAGTTAAAAAGTTGGGTTGGTATGCACAGATCTTATACTTGTCTAGTGGCATTAGTATGCACATATCTTATATTTGACTGGTTACATTCGTATGTACATATCTTATACTTGGCTGGTTGCATTAATATGCACACATCTTATTGCATTCATACCATTTGTGATATTATGGTATATTGAGACATTTCATTATATGGCCTGTGAAGCCTTGAGACACTTTAGTCTAAGGCCTATGATGCCTTGAGATATTTGAGTACACGGCCTGCGATGATCTTGGGTTCTATTTTGTAGCTTGGACTCGATAGATGTGTACATTGGCCCAGTGCCAACCATGATTCCACCATATACCTGGCCTGTGATACCATTGGATTGCATCATTGATTCATGAATTTACTATCTTTACTTTCTTCTATCTACTCTGGAAACAGCCGCTTTATGTTTTTAAACTTAGGGGTTAGGCTGCGTACATCCGACCCCCCTCACCCCGCAATGAGCGGGAGCCTTTTGAGGCACTAGGGTATGTTGTTGTTACTTTCTTCTATCTACGTTTATATTGCATATTAACCTTTAGTTGCAGGTGGAAGAGACTTTTAGTTATTACATACTTGTTCAATTTTTCTTACCCAATCGGTTGAACCCATCGAGTACATTTTGGTATACTCACCCCTACTTTGTTTCCTCCCTGCAGATCGAGCACTGGGACTTATACAAGATAGTTGATTCACTTTAGCAAAGCTTTTTCTAGTTATCCAGATCTTAGCGGTGAGTTTCAGACTTCGACTTATCGTGGATATTTGAGACTTCTTTAATTGTTACTTTTATGACTTTGTATCATATATTATCAGCTTTGTATCCATTTGAGATAATTGTATTTACTCTATCGTACCACTTTATATGCTCTTATACTCATGACTCTAGGTTTTGGGATTTTGTATGTTATGTTGTGACTGTTTTCGCTTTACTTTATTTTCTTTAGTTGCGATCTAATTTTAGGTTAGAACAAGTTTGATATCAGAGCTCTAGGTTCATTGGTCTCGTGAGTCAAGGGCAAGGTATTTAGTAGAGTCTCATGGATCGACGTGTAGACGTCCACACTCATCTTCAGGAGGCTACAACACTTGATAGGAAAAACTTTCATGTGTTGCTTCTATTCGTGTGCTTCTTCATATCACATGTTTTGAAAGTATCTAACGTAATCCTTCTGTGCATATGTCGATCACTAGATCCTATCGATCAGTGGAGGGCCAGAGTCAACTAATGTGTCTCCCACTTGAGGTCGAGGCAGGGTTCGTGTTAAGGACAAGAGCCGAGGAATTTCTAGAGGAGCAGCTCCGCCTAGAGGACAGACTAGATCATCTTATCCAAAGGCTTCTTATGAGTTAGAGGGGCCTATAGATCCTATTTCACCACCCTCAGCCCTAGATGATACACCCTCAGTTCAAGAGTTACTCTTGAGAATATTGGCTAGATTTAAGCGAGCACCTTTAGCCCCAGCTACTATTAAGGTACCAGATTCTACAGTGTCGGTTGACCCTTCTATAACTCTAGCTTAGCCATCTATGATTTATGTGGGTCCTTCTTTAGCCCCACCAGATCCTCCTATTACTGCTATAATTCTGCCTCAGACATCAAGGCTGAGTTCGGGTGTACAGATTAAGAGTTTGTCCCCTCATCTTCTGCTAGTCCTTCTATATCCAGAACTGAGAAGAAGAGTTTTGACCGGTTTGTGCGGTTGTCTGCCCCAAGATTCGACAGTAGCTTTGGTGATAGAGCTTATGATTTCTTATCAGATTGTTAGTACCAGCTATGTAATTTGGTCATTTTTCAGTCGCATGGTGTTGCTTATACCTCTTACCATTTCACCGACCTAATTAAGGAGTAATGGAGGTCAGTTTTGGCTCGTCGATCGGTTGGATCTCCATCCATGACATGGGAGCACTTCATAGAGATATTTTTGGAGAAGTTCGTACCATATAGCCTTCAGGATAGCCGCCGGGATAAGTTCGACAAGCATCAGTAGGATTCGATGTTAGTTTTGGACTATGAGGCTAGATTTCATACATTGTCCAGATATACCTTGTCCAGTATCCCTACTGAGTTTGAAAAGATACAATGGTTTTTCAAGGGTTTGGCAAGGTATCTCTAGGAGGCTACAGCTTCGTTGGTATTGGCTGGAACCACATTTCAGAGTATAGTGGATCATGCTCGTATGATAGAGCACATCATGCATGATAGACAGGATGGCGGGAAGAGGTTCCTGTCACAATCCAAAATCAGATCACGACTATAGAAGGATAAACCAAAGCAGAAACCATCACAACATATCATATGAAATCCCCAAAACCTAGGGTCATGAGTACAAGAGCATCTAAAATAGTATTAAAGAGTAAATACAACTGTCTCAAAATAAGATACAAAGCTATCTCGCAATATCTGATACAACGTCTGAAATAGAATCAATAAAAGGTAAACTCAAAGATCCACGGTAACTCGAAGCCTGAGCCTCACCGCTAAGATCTGGATGAATGAATTGTAACTCAGCTAGAACGATCAACTACCTTGTGTGGGTCCCTGTGTTCGATCTGCATGGAGAAAATAAAGTAGGGGTGAGTATACCGAAATATACCCAGTAATTTCATCTAACGAGGTAAGAGAAATCGAACAAATATGCGATAACAAAGATTACTATCACCTGCATACAAAAAGGTTAGTGCACAATAAAAATATACATATTAAAAAATACAATCATGACCACCAATGGTATAATATAATGACAGATATGATCATAATGCATGGAACTTATCAAATCATATATCAAGCATCTCACAACCTTCCCACCTACCCTTGGTCAAGGAATATCACAATGCCTCGACCTTGCCATCTATAGATCTATGTCAGAGTAGGGAGAAAATGTAATAACACATTTGGTAACATATAGTTTGTATATATATTTGACATGAAATTTTCGTGCTTTGTACGGGTTCAGTATTTATTCATAAACTTATTTTTTAACTACTGTTAATTAAAATATTAAATCATCTCATTAAGTGTAAAATCAATACCTAATAAATATTATTAATTTTAATAATTTTAAGTGATAATGATTAAGGATTTATAATTTTACTTCAAAACAAACTATAACATATATTTGTATGGTAGTAAATTATTTCATGTTTTTGCGCAAATCTAATGTGAAGAGGTTTATTAGAATGCCCATAATTAAAGTATTTTTCGTCATTGATCGCTAATTTTTTACTTGAAATGATTACAAAATATACAAAAATATTATCGACATTCAAATAACAAAAATATAATTGAAGAATATGAATTTGAAACTAAAGATTATAGTTAAAGGGATTCCCATAATTTTAGAAAAATTATATATTGATTAAATTAAAGTAGAATAAACATTATTTGAAAATTTTTTCTATAAATACCCTTACTGAGGCTGACACGTCAATGGACACACTGCTACTTTATGTTGAAAATGATAATTTTAAAAATTGATATTAACTTATAAGGGAAAAAATCAACTTTTCAAAAGAGTTGCTAATTAATTTTAAAAAAAAATATGAAAAAATCTTTTAATTTAATTTCAAAAAGACTTAAGCCAGAATTTTTTTTTCAAAAATTCCAAAGAATAGATACGTGGTTCTTATTTTCATTTCCATCAGACTTTATGAACTTGAAATATCTGCTAACATGCGGTTGTCCGACAAATTAAATCATTTGACTATTTTAGGAAAGTAAATGAAAAGACAATTTTAAAAACATTTGAAAAAAGAATTTTGAGATATTTAAATTAGATAGTAATTTAATACTTAGAATAATTTGAAAAATACAAGATTCGAAAAAACATAAATTATTTATTTAAAGAGACAAGCCAACATAAAGAAACAGGTTCGTCTTTGGAAGATTTGATTAAGTTAAACCAAAATTAAAGTCGTAATCAAACAAATAATTTTAATAATCAACATAATAAAATTCTAAATGGGCCATTTAAGTGTCCAATGTGGACTACTTTGGACCTAACGTCAGGTTCTATACGCCTGGACTGACATGGGCCTTCAGCTACTATTTTGGGCTTTTTGGCCCAATTCCTGCTGTGTATAAGCTTGTATGCACCTATTGTATACCAATATATATATACATTATTGTCCCTTTATTTTAGCTTCTAAGGCCTGCAAATCAACTCCTGTTTGTCCAGCAATGATGTTGACTCAAGAATACACAATTATTAGGCTTCTGTGGCCCAAACTCGGAACACAACAGAGCGAAGAAGAGTCTATTATGGACTCCAATGGAATTTCACTTGCAACATAAATAAATAAAATTCATAAGTAAAAACTCATTGATTTAATATGAACAAATAAAAAATAAACCCATATGCTTGCTAAATGTTGGTGAGCAAACAAACAACTGGGCATAATATCGACCAAAACTTACATCTCAAAGGATAATTGTTAGCACACTGCCTAAAACTATTTAAAGTGGTCATGTATGTTGATGCAGAGTCGTCAATATGGACTAGGCCCGTTGGACCAACTTGGTCTAATTCGTAATTTAGCAAGGCTGGGATTCGATTTTTGAAGCCCATTTAAAAAATGAGTTTTTTAGCCCGGCCTTAATAAGCTTGCTTATTTGTAGGGCTTTTGAAATATGGATTGGCCGCCCCGTGGGTCGAATTAAAAATAATTAAAGATAAAATTAAAATAGGGTATTAAAAATAATAAAATTCCAAACTCAAAGTTCATTTAAAATTTTAAAATAGTAAAATTTAGATACAAATTATGTTTTTATAATATATACTCCCTCCGTCCATCTTTACTTGTCCCTTATTGACTTGATACCGGGATTAAGAAACAGCAAATAATAGGGACAATTTTACTAAATTACCCTTTGAATATAATAAGTACAATGTCTTGAATAATTTAACAAGAAAATAACAATAATTAATGATAAGGGTAAACTAGAAACTAAGTGTGAAATTATTTTTTGATTTCATAGAGTGGACAAGTATTGTTCGACATCTCAAAATAGTATAGTGGAGAAGTAAAGATGGACGGAGGGAGTAATAGTAACACCAATACTACGTAATATTGTTTTGTTGCTATTTATTTTGATATTTTAAATTATAATTTAAGTTCAAATTTTTTTTAAAAAAATATATGAATAAAAATTTGGGCTAACTTGCAGAAACCCGCAACCTACGTACTAATGGGTTGGGCTTGCTTTTCTAGCCCATAAAAAAGGAGGGTCAACCCGATCTGGCCTGTCAAATTCCAAAGCCTATAAAGGCTCGCCCGGATGGGGTGGGCTAACCTATATTGACGACTCTATTGATTATTCATCACTAAATTTAAAAAAATCTTCAAACAGACCCAGATTAACAACTCCACATTAAGCAAATTAGGCATCATAGTTGAGGAAATAGAAAAGTCCCCCTAACCTATAGTTGGATTTTCAACTATACACTTTAATTTTATGGAAGTCTTATCACCCTCCTAGAGTATTTAAAATTGAAATTATTACCTCGTTAAATGCTTAGCTGGCAATGTAAGTATATTTCAATCTGTTTGAGAGAATGAGCATAAAAAGTAAACATTAAAACTTTATTTTTAATATCTCTTTATATGTATTTTTAATTTTTTTCTTATTTATGATATTAAACATTAAAACTTTATGTTTAATATCTCTTTATATGTATTTTTATTTTTTTCTTATTTATGATATTTCTTTGAATAGAATTTTTCTCTCGTCTTTTTCTCTCGGCAATTTTTCATACACTTTTGTTTATCGTGACAATTTCTTTGGACTTCCGGCTGTTTCTTCTTCTTTGCTATTCGTTTCCGGCGGCATAGAATGGAAAAATAACAAATCGTCGACGTCTTTCTCCGATAAAAGGTAGTTCAATATTTTTGGAAATATTCGAGACCTTTTTCTCTGGCAAAGTCTCCGGCGAGACTCTTCGTCTTATTTGCCTGGCGAACTAGATTTGTCAAGACTTGTCGGCGATGGCTTCGAGCAGATTCCGACAGCGTCAAGAAAATCTGGCAACCTACGCTATTCTCCGGCGACGTCCAGTCATCTCCGCACCTACAGAGCTTTTCGGCGACATCATTACTCCAGATTCCAGTCAGAATTAGTTAGCAGCTTACAAGGTGAATTTTTGGCGAGAAACATATTACAACATACTTTTTTCGGCAATGTCTACAGTTTTATTTTCCAGCAACGTTCAATAATTTTTTGACCAAAATTCAGGGTGATATCTTTCAAATGTCTTGCTATTTATCAGGTTAATCAATTATATCCTTTACTTACCTGATATTTCTTTCCTTTTTACATATTGTGTTGTAGTTTCTTGCTTGTTTGTTGCCTTTTACCATATTCTTAGATTTATCATATATTTCTATATTTACCTTTTATTATATTTTGTGAGATTACATATCATATTGTATTGCTTTTTGACATAAATTTCTATAGTTTACTATTAAATTTATTTTTCTTGATTTTGTACCTAATTGTTTGATCAGTAGTATATCTTATTTTTACATTTTTGCATTGTTGGGTTGTATATTTTTCTCTAGATTTTATCTTCTTAATCTTTGTTGTATAGTGAATTGTTTGTTCTCAGTTTATTAGCATTGGGGTCTGATGGTGGATTAGGATAATGTCGTCGGTTGGGGTTGGGGTTTGGGTCGGAGGCAAGGCGTAAGAGTGGTAAAAGGGGCACAACTTACTTAAGTTAACAGTAGGCTCGTAGAATATAGGAGCACTTACGGGGAAGTCCATAGAGCTAGTGAAGAGTTTGAAAGGAGACAAATTAATATAGTGTGTGTTCAGGAGACCAAATGAATAGGTACCAAAACTCGGCTCTTGGATAAGAAGACCTAAAACAGCAGTCAAGGGAAGAAGGTCGGTAACAAAAGGGGACGCGAATGAGTTTAAAGTATAGTACTCGGGTGGTTCTAGGGATAGAAATAGAGTGGATATCCTAGGAGATGAGAACCTTAGGGAGTGTGTGGTTGAGGTCAGGAGTCTGATTAATGATAGAATCGATGATGTCTATTAAACTTGTGGTTTGTAGTCATGTAGTTAATGTAGTTAGTGTCTATGCACCTCAGGTGGGCCTGGATGAGGAAGTCAAAAGCTCTTTTGGGAAAATTTGGATAAGGTTGTGAGAGGTATACCAGATACAGAAAAATCTTCATTGGGGGAAATTTTAATGGGCATATCAGTGTAACTTCTAGAGGGTTTGAAGATTTTGATGGAGGCTTTGATTTTGGGGAAAAGAATGGAGGTGAGGCATCTCTTGGATTTTGTCAAAACCTTTGAGTTAATTATTGCTAATTCATGTTTCTCGAAGAGGAAAAATCACTTGATTACATTTCGTAGTACGGTAGCTCAGCTTCAGATTGATTGCTTACTTCTCCGGAAGGGCGATAGAAGTCTTTGTAAAAATTGCAAAGTTATTACGAATGAAAATACTTTAACTCGACATAGGCTTCAAGTGATGAATTTAGAGATTAAGAGAGAAAATCAACGTATATTTTTAGTGCATTGATATCAAATAACATTCAAACTGTAATTTTTTTTGAGAATTACTATCCTAATATATTTAAGAATTTAAAACTAGTTTAATTATAACCCTCTCAACTTTTTTACTTGTTTGTAAGAAGATGCTAGAGAAAAAGAGGGAATTATTGCAAAAAATTTTAACTAAAATATATTATGTTTTATGTATATCTTTTTCTTGTTTAAACTAAATAGCACAATTGATAAACAAATAATTTTATGCACAGACTTACTGAAAAGTTGCATCAAGTATTTTAAATAGCTGGAGGAAAAATCATAGCACAATATTGTTAATTTAATTGTATTTGGTCTTGAGATTTGCTCTTTGGAAGAGCAATCAGCAAAATTTGAAGAAAAAAAAAGAGGTTTTGTTAATTCAATTATATTTTGTTTGAAGATTTGTTCTTTGAGAGAGCAACCAGAATCGATATTTTAAGAGTCATTCTCCTTTAAAAGCTAGTCTAGATAATTTTTTCGTATTATTTGTACCTCTTCATTTTATAAATCGTATTTTACTTATTAATCTACTTATTCGTACTTCTAAAAATTTGTACATGATATTTTACTTCCTGATCTAACTAACTTTGTGAATCTAATAACAAAACATGTCTCAAGTTGGATGATTATCCTCTTTAAATTTTATTTGTGATATTACATTATTTAAATATGTTATTGTTGTGATCTTCATAAAAAAGTTATCCTTTATATTATACATTTATTTTTATGCCTAAAAGTTTGAAAGTCCTTACGAGTTACTTTGTAATTTATTTAATTTTGATTCGTCTTTTTTATTTGTTCTATATTTACTGTGAGTTTCATTTAAAGTCCAATTTCAAATCTTACATCAAAATTAAAGAATACATATTTATCATAATAAAATCTCATTTAGACAATAATGACAAAAATCATAATTTGTATGACTTCCAAGTCCAATTTTTTTTTACTGTTCAATGACTCATCCAAAAAACATAAACAATTTCACTTGGACAATAACTTTACATCACATCTATATGTACTGTTGGCATAGCATCGTAACAATATCACTTAGACAATAACTTTAGATCTCATCTATATCTACTGTTGGCATAGCATCGACGAAGTATCTTTTCACAAATATTTTATTACATATTTCTACATATGATACGTTCAAATTAATATATTTTTTATCTGAATTATATTTCTATGATAATTTAACATTTTTCCCTTAATTAACTTTATAAAGTAGATAAAATTGTCATTTTACTATTTTTCTAATATTTAAGACTCTAAAATAACTAAAAGAAATTATTAAATATTCTTTTATATGAAATTATTCATAATATTTATAACTTTAAAGTCCATTAGGTTTTTACCATGAATCATTTATAATTTGAATTATGTAACTAACAATATTTTCTCCCATATCAATTTTCTTAATATTTTTGAGGTTGAAATTAAGTAAATTGTTTACAAATCCTTTATTTGAACATTCTCAATCGCAATCGAGAAAACTCCCTAAACTTCATCTAATTTATGTTAGAGAAGTATTTGTGCAAAATCAAGATGTTAGTAGGAATTTGTGTGTCAATATCCCCTCTCTCTGTTTCAGTTTGTTTGCCATTTTGAAATGACACAAAATTTAAAAAATTAAAGAAGATTAAACATTTCATGTAAAAATTTGAAACTAAAAAATTGTCAAAAAATATCTTTTTAAAACAAAATTAAAAAAAAAGTAATACAAATGGATTGGAGGGTATAATATTTATTATAAAACAATTTCCCAAGAAAAATAGGAGAACGGAAATATCAGACGAGTAATTTGTTCTACTTATTATTAAGGAAAAATAACATAATTATGCAAACATATGATATTGTGACACCCGGTGAAATTACCAAAATACCTCTAGAAAGGAAACATGCTCATAACGTATCTTCCCATGCTTTGTTCACAAATCCGAGACCGAATTGCAATCAACGAGAAAAATTGAGTGCGATAATGATCTGACTCGATTTTAGCGCAACTGAGTCAAAAATAAAATTTTCTCTAATTAATTTCCGGGCACTGAGGGTCCGCGCCCAGGGCGCGACACGCCTGGGACAAGGAGCCACACTTTGCTTTTTTTTTTTTTTTAGTTTTTGACGAGAAGCTGGAATTCCTGAAGAATGCAAAATACATATGTCCGCGCCCCCGGCACAACACGGACATGTTGTATTAGGCAGAAATCTTTTCTTTTGTTTAAAGAAGGGTAATTTTAACTTTTCCCACCCTCCTTAAACCTTAAGTAGTTAGTTTCACCTAACTAATTCATAAAAATGCATTTGCCCTCTTCATTAACGTTAGAGTAATTTCAAGAAAACCCAAGCGTAGAATCAATAACCCAGCTAGAGCTTCCAAGAATCTCTTCAATTCTTTCAAGAATTCGAATTCTCAGGTATGTAAGGCTACTAAAACCTTCTTCCCATGTCTTACTCATGTTTTTCCTAGGATTTTAGTTAAAAGTCAAGTCTCAGTTATTCCTGATGATTTTGTGGAAAATCCTAGAATCCCATCAAGTAATTCCTGTTAATTATTTTATTTGACTTTTAAGGGTCACATTATTGAGTAGATTTATTTAAAGTTAAGCAGTAATCATGCATATACAAGAACCCTAAAGAAGTTTCAAAATCATTTATATTATGTCTTGCTTGAATTGAAGAATGACTATTTTCTTAAGTTGTTTATAGAGAGTTTGAGCATAATATGAATCAAATGTATTCCTTGAAATACATGTTAAGTATGAGTCTGGGTATATATATTAAATGTTATCTTGAAATTGGTTGAGAAAGATATATGAGTTTTATGCATTCTTGAATGAAGTTATATTCCTAAATAAGTAGTAAGTTGAGAAAAGCTAAGTTGGGCTAAGTCCCAAAAGATTAAAGAGATATTTCGAGAAGTATCGCTTTTAAGTTTTGAGTAGTCTACAAGTTATTTTTAGAGTAGTATTGAGCACCGATATGAGTGAGAGTAGAATTAACAACTTGAACTCATAAACTACGTAGCCAGCATAGGATAGTATTGTACCAAGGTACAACTCCTCACATGCCACTGAGATGACCTAGTTTTGGGATGGATCCACTCCCCTAGTTTTTCATCCCCTACCTCGGCAAAGTATGGGACGACTCTGACAGCGTGGGCAATATGTGTATCAACACGAAACTCATAGTGGTGGTTGTCAATTAGATAAACTCCCCAAATTAAAGCAAGTTAAGTTTTATATACAGATTTTCAGCATGTTTATTTACAGCATACAAAGTACTTATTACTTATGTTATTTTATTCGGAGATATAATTTATGTACTTGAGAAATATTTCATTACTTTGAGTTCCGTTTTGTTCATTTTACATAACGTACATTTCACGTACTGATGTCCTTAGGACCTACATTATTTTATGATGCAAACACAGCTGACAGAGTCCCTCAACAACCGCTTCGTTGAGGACCAGACATCATCCAACTATCGGTGGGACCTTTTCTCAATCAAAGGCTTGGAGTCTTTAATTATGTTTTCTTTCTAGCATTTTCTTTCAGTTGTGGCTACCGTGGGCCTATCCCAGTAGCAGGTTTAGACTATTCTAATAGAGGTTCCATAGACTATGTGTCAAGTACTTTAGTTCTTGTTGATTTCAGTTATTGTTGAGATGTTTCTCATTTTAGTTTACTCAGATAGTTTGATAATCTTAGCTGTTATTTCTGAAGCCTCTCCATGATTATTTAAGTCTTTCACTGAGTAAGTAGTAAGGTCAAGTTGTTCACTTGGGACTAGAAATAGTGTCGGGTGCCGGCCACCCCTGGGGTATGAACTCGGGGCTTGACAAACTTAGTATCAAGGCATAGAGTTCAAGAGTCCTAAGGAGTCTATGGAACCGTGTCTAGTAGAGTACGTATTATGGGTGTGAAGTATGTCACATCTATAATAGGGAGGCTACGGGGCATTAGGAAGAGTCACTATCATTTTTTATTCCCCTCTCGTGCTTCAGAGTTTACCTCTATTAGTTCCCTTCTAATTCATGCGTTCACGCCTTGTTTTTTAGATCATGCCTCCACGTAGAGCCGATGGACCAGTAAAGGGCAGAGGGCGCCCAGCCAGGAGAAATGCAAACCAACCTGGCCCAATTCCTGAGGGAATTAGAGGTCCAGTTGTGCCTGTCTAGCAGCCACAACAAGCAGACATCTCTAATGCTGAGCTTCGCCAGGCCATCTAAACTTTGGTACAAGCGGTCACTACTCAGGGAGGTCGCCAGGAAGATGGTAGGAATGATGGATCGGATATCGCCAGGGTTCGTGAATTCCGTAGGATGAACCCACCTAAATACACGGGGTCTAATGGGAAGGAGGATCTTGAGAACTTTATTGCGGAGCTCCATAAAATGTTTCAGATCATGCACATATGTGATACTGAGTAGGTTAAGTTGGTTGCCTACCAGCTCAAGGGAGTAGCTAGACTCTGGTTCGATCAGTGAAAAGGAGGCAGGGTAGAAGAGGCGCCAAATTTGAGTTGGGCAGTGTTTGAGGAGCCCTTTCTGGGACAGTACTTTCCTAGAGAGATGAGGCAGGCTAAGGTGAGGGAATTTTTGAATCTGAAACAGGAGAATATGAGTGTGCGGAAGTACAGCCTCAAGTTTACTCAGTTGTGCCATTATGCTCCAACTATGGTGGTAGATATGCATACTAGGATGGACCTGTTCGTGTCAGGACTCTCTCAGATGACTAAGAGAGAGGGAAAGAATGCTATGCTAATTGGGGATATGAACATAGATCATTTGATGACTTATGTGCAACAGGTAGAGGAGGAGAAAATGCAGGATAAGGAAGAGTCAGGAGTAAGAGGGTCAAGACATCAGGCTAGGAGACAGGTAAGAGGGGGGCTGGGGATGGAAATCACTCATCCTTTCAGCCTAAGATATCTGAACCAGCACCTTAATCTACTAGTGCACTTGTACCGAGGGTCAGGAAGGAGCAGGGATCGCAGAATTGCAGGTTCTCAGGCAGCCAGTCATAGGGTAGCATAGCTTAAGGATCGAACCGTTATTCAGTTTTGGTAAGTGTGATAGATCTCATCTTGGAGAGTTTCTTATGGGCACAAATGGTTGCTTCAAATGTAGTAAGGTGGGACACTTCTTGAAGGATCGTCCTATGAGGAGGCAGAACGTGAGAGATAATAGATCACAATCAGTTTCTTCGGCACCGCAGGTTAAGCCGATTCAGAGAGGCACTACATCAGGAGCGGGGGGGGGGGGGGTAGCATTGCGTTTATATGCTATGGCCACCAGACAGGAGTAGGAGAGCTCACCAGATGTGGTTACCAGTATGCTCAAAATCTTTACTCATGATATCTATGCATTGTTAGACTCAAGTGCCACACTGTCATTTGTGACTCCTTATGTAGCTATGAAGTTTGGGGTCAGTCCAGAATGTCTTCTTGAATCTTTTAATGTTTCCTCTCCTACTGGAGAGTTCATCCTAGCCTAAGAATTTATACGGGTTGCCTAGTATCTGTTTATCATAAGAAAATCATAGCTGATTTGGTTGAGTTAGACATGATAGATTTTGATGTCATCCTAGGCATGGATTGGCTTCATGCCGGTTATGCTTTCCACAGATTACGGAACCAGAGTAGTCAAATTTTCGTTTCCTAACGAACCAGTCTTAGAATGGAGGGGTAGCTCACTTTTTCATAAGGGTCAGTTTGTCTCATATCTCAAAGCCAGAAAGTTAATTTCCAAAGGGTGCTTAACCAACTAGTCAAAGTTCAAGATTCTTGTATCAAGGCACCATCTCTCTAGTTTATCCCAGTTGTGAATGAGTTTCTAGAAGTTTTTCCTGAGGATCCTCTCGGAGTCCCTCCTGATAGGGAGATAGACTTTGGGATTGATGCCCTCCCAGACACACAACCCATATCTATTCCTCCATATTGTATGGCTCTTTCGGAGTTAAAAGAGTTAAAGTTGCAGCTGAAAAATCTTCTAGATAAGGGTTCATTAGACCAAGCATCTCACCTAGGGGTGCTCCAGTCCTCTTCATGCACAAAAAGGACGGTCCTCTTAGAATGTGCATAGATTACTGTTAGTTGAATAAGGTCACTATCAATAATAAGTATCTCCTTCCCAGAATTGATGACCTATTCGACCAACTCTAGGGTGCCACTTGTTTCTCCAAAATAGACCTTAGATCTGGGTATCATCAACTTAAAGTTAGAGAAAGAGACATTCCTAAGACAGTTTTCAGAACCCACTATGGTCATTATGAGTTCTTGGTCATGTCTTTTGGACTGACAAATGCACCAGCAACATTCATGGATCTTATGAATAATATGTTGAGGTCGTACCTAGACATGTTCGTCATTGTGTTCATAGATGACATCTTAATCTATTCTCATAACAAAGAGGAGCATGCTGACCATCTCAGAATCATCCTTTAGACCCTTACGGGTCAGCAACTTTATGCAAAATTTTCCAAATGTGAGTTTTGGTTGGCATCTGTGGCATTTTTGGGGCATATTGTGTCTGGTGAAGGTATTCAAGTTGATTCCCAAAAGATTGAGGCAGTAAAGAATTGGCCAAGGACCATAATGCAAATAGAGATAAGGAGTTTCTTGGGCTTGGTGGGGTACTATAGACGGTTTGTTGAGGAATTTTCTTCCATCTTAGCTCCTTTGACTAAACTCACTCAGAAGAAGGTTAATTTCGAATGGTCAGAAGCTTGTGAGAAGAGTTTCCAAGAGTTGAAAACCAAGCTGACCAAAACCCTAGTCTTATCCCTACCAGAAGGAGTTGATGACTTTGTGGTATATTGTGATGCCTCCAGAGTTGGGTTGGCATGTGTATTGATGCAGAGAGGCAAGGTGATAGCATATGCCTCCAGACAGCTTAAGACTCATGAGAAAAACTACCCAACTTATGGTCTTGAGCTTGCTGCTGTAGTGTTTGCTCGAAAATTCTGGAGACACTATCTTTATGGTGGGCACGTAGATGTATTTATTGACCACAAGAGCTTACAGTATGTATTCAGCCAGAAGGAGTTGAATTTGAGGTAGAGGAGATAGTTGGAGCTGTTGAAAGATTATGACATGAGCATTCTCTACCACCGAGGTAAAACTAACATGGTTGTTGATGCTCTTAGCAGGTTGACCGTAGGGAGCACAGCTCACATAAAAGACAAAAAAAAAAGAATTGGCTAAAGAGGTGCACAGACAAGCCCGTTTGGGGGTGCATATTGAATATTCCAACGAAAGGGATGCCATTATCAGCAATAGGGCAGAATCTTTATTAGTGGTAGAGGTGAAAGAAAAGCAAGATAAGGATCCTATCCTCCTTTAGTTGAAGGAAGATGTTTAGAAACAGAAAGTATTAGTATTTGCAAAAAGGGGAGATGGAGTCTTGAGATACCAAGGCAGATTGTGTATGCCAAGCGTTGATGACCTTAGAGATAGGATCTTAGCTGAGTCTCACAATACCAGATATTCTATTCACCCTGGTGTAACAAAGATGTACAGAGATTTATGAGAAGTTTATTGGTGGGGTGGCATGAAGAGGGACATTGCAGAGTTCGTGTCTAGGTGCCTAAATTGCCAGCAGGTTAAGATAGAGCACCAAAGGCCTTGTGGTGTGGCCTAGAATATTGAAATTCTAGAATAGAAATGGGAAATGATTAACATGGACTTCATAATAGGCTTACCTCGATCCTGTAGACAATATGATTCAATATGAGTTATAGTAGATAGAATGACCAAGGCAGCTCACTTTTTACCTGTCAAGACGACTGATACAGCTGAAGACTATGCCAGACTTTATCTTAAAGAAATTGTTCGGTTGCACGGGGTCCCTATATCCATCAAAAAAAATCGATAAGCTCAATTCACAGCAAAGTTTTGGAAGTCCTTTCAGAAAGGGCTTGGTACAAAGGTGAATCTTAGTACAACTTTCCGCCCGCAGACAAACGGGCAAGCGGAGCGAACCATACAGACCCTTGAGGATATGTTGAGGGCGTGCGTGATAGACTTTAAAGGTAACTGGTATGATCACTTACCCTTGATTGAGTTTTCCTATAATAACAGTTTCCAGGCTAGCATACAGATGGCACCGTATGAGGACCTTTATGGGAGAAGGTGCAGATCACCCATTGGGTGGTTTGAAGTTGGTGAGGCAGGATTGATAGGATCTGATCTAGTCCACCAAGTTATGGATAAGGTGAAAGTTATCTAAGAAAGGCTACAGACAGCCTAGAGTCGGCAAAAGTCTTACACCGATGTTAGGAGGAGAGATTTAGAATTTGAGATAGGTGATTGGGTGTACCTAAAGGTATCACCGATGAAAGGAATTATGAGATTCGGGAAAAAGAGCTAGCTCAGTCCATGATATGTTGGTCCTTACCTGGTTCTGAGAAGAGTTCGTAGTGTTGCTTACGAGTTGGAGTTACCAGCAAAGTTAAGTGTTATACATTTGATATTCCATATCTCTATGCTTAAGAAATGCTTGGGAGATCCCTCCCTAGTTGTCCCCGTTGAAAGTGTTGGGATTAAGGATAATTTGTCTTATGAAGAAGTCCTGGTGCAAATATTTGACCGAAAAATTTACAAATTAAGGACTAAGGATATTGCTTTGGTAAAAGTGTTGTGGAGAAATCAATTCGTGAAAGAAGCCACATAGGAAGCAAGGAAGATATGAAGGCCAAATACCCACACTTATTCATTGGCCTAAATGAGGATCTTGAAATTTTCATGATTGATCTCAAAAAATTATATTTGTTTAAGTTCAGTAATCTTGTTGTATTGAGCTAAATTTTTATCATATCGTTATCATTCGAGGACAAATGATCCCAAGGGGGAGATATTGTGACACCCTGCAAAATTACCAAAATATCCCTAGGAAGGAACCACATGCATGACACGTTCTTCCAAGCTCGTTTTGTAAGTCCAAGATCAAATTTGCGATCAACGCGAAAAACTGAGTGGGAAAATGATCTCGATTTGATTTTAGAGCAACCGAGTCAAAATAAAATTTTTGCTAATTAATTTCTGGGCAGTGAGAGTCGTTCCTAGGGCGTGAGCGCCTGGGACGCAGAGCCACACTTAGCATTTTTTTATAGTTTTTGACAGGAAGCTAGAATTCGGGAAGAAGGTGAAATACACATGTCTGCGCCCCTGGCGCGACGCGGACATGTTATATTAGGCACAAATCTTTTTCTTTTTTTAAGGAAGGGTAAATTCGAATTTTTCCAACCTCCTTAAATCTTAAGTAGTCAGTTTTCACCGGACTAATTCATGAAAATGCATTACCCTCTTCATTAACATTAGAATAATTTTAAAAAAATCCAAGCGTAGAATCAAGAACCCAGCTAGAGCTTCCAAGAATCTCTTCAATTCTTCCAAGAATTCAAATTCTCCTGTATGTAAGGCTTCTAAAAACCTTCTCCCTATGTCTTACTCATGTTTTAAGAACTTTAGTTAAAAGTCAAGCGTCAGTTATTCCTGTTGATTTTGTGGAAAATCCTAGAATCCCATCAAGTAATTCTTGTTAATTATTTTATTTGACTTTTAAGGGTCACATTATTGAGTAGATTTCTTTAAAGTTAAGAAGTAATCATGCATATACAAGAACCCTAATGAAGTTTGAAAATTATTTATGTCATGTCTTTCTTGAATTGAAGAATGACTATTTTCTTAAGTTGTTTATAGAGAGTTTGAGCATAATATGAATCAAGTGAATTCCTTTAAATACCTGTTAAGTATGAGACTGGGCATATATTTTAAATGTTATCTTGAGATTGGTTGAGAAAGAGATATGAGTTTTATGCATTCTTGAATGAAGTTCATATTCCTAAATAAGAAGTAGTAAGTTGAGAAAAGCTAAGTTGGGCTAAGTCCCAAAAGATTAACGAGATATTTCGAGAAGTATTACTTTTAATTTTTGAGAAGTCTAAAAGTTATTTTGGGAGTAGTATTGAGTACCGATATGAGTGAGAGTAGAATTAACAACTTTGAACTCATTAACTACGTAGCCAGTGTAGGATAGGATTGTACCAAGGTACAACTCCTAACTTGCCACTGAGATGACCCAGTTTTGGGATGGATCCACTGCCGTAGTTTTTTATCCCCTAGCCCGGCAAAGTATGGGACGACTCTGACAGCATGATAAGAAACTGTATCATCACGAAACTCATAGTAGTGGTTGTCGGTTAGAGAAACTCCCCAAGTTAAAGCAAGTTAAGTTTTATATACAGATTTTCAGCATACAAAGTACTTATTACTTATGTTATTTTATTCGGAGATATGATTTATTTCTTGAGAAATATTGCATTACTTTGAGTTCCATTTTAGTCCTTTTACATAACATACATTTCAAGTACTGATGTCCTTAGGACCTATATTATTTTATGATGCAGACACAGCTGACAGAGTCCCTCAACAATCGCTTCGTTGAGGACCAGACATCATCCAACTATCGGTGGGACCTCTTCTCAATCAGAAGCTTGTAGTCTTTAATTATGTTTTCTTTCTAGCATTTTCTTTCAGTTGTCGCTACCGTGGGCCTGTCCTAGTAGCAGGTTCAGACTATTCTAATAGAGGTTCCATAGACTATGTGTCAAGTACTTCAGTTCATGCTGATTTCAGTTATTGTTGAGATGTTTCTCATTTCAATTTATTTAGACAGTTCGATAATCTTAGTTGTTATTTGTGAAGCCTTTCTTTGATTATAAAAGTCTTCCACTGAGTAAATAGCCATATATCGGACACTTCCCCTGAAAATGTCCTGGTTGGCCACACTTGTAATAACCATTCCCTCCGTCTCTACACTCTCCT
>JAPFFP010062739.1:0-26426 GCA_026153255.1 Solanum medicagineum | reverse complement strand
CATATCACCCGTTAACTCGAGAATCAAGCACTTTCAAGAATTGATGCTACTTTGACCAATCCATATCATGATTTATTTACATATAATTAATACATGTAAAATGTGGGGCGTTACATCAATGATATGATATTGTTGAAGATAAGTAACCATTTTTTCCCAACAGTAGCAACAAATGGAAGAGAGTTGAGTAGTAGGCATTCAAATTCATAGGATCCATTGCCTCTTCGAAGTCAGAGTGTAATTTTTGAATCATTAAATCTGAATTAAATTTAGTTTCAATGAACTCTAAGTAGCCAAAAGAAACTTCTGTCCAAATAGTATGAATACTTTTTATGTATACATTATCAAAGGGATGAAATTCTCCTTTTAAAAAAGAAGCTCAAGTTTTTTTTACTATGCCAAGTTTAATACACGAGACAAAGACACTCATGACAATTTTATAGTTTTGATTTATTATACTTAACTATTGATTTTATTCCAGGAATCAAGGAACCTCAACTATGCGTCGAACAATCTATGAGAAGATATTTTTGAGGTAGTTTATTTAAGAGAAAAACAGATTTCTAAATAATAGGATGAATCTCTACATAAGCTTCAATTGCAATTATTATCCAGGTTATGACTGTGTTCAAAAAGTAAGAGAACTCCAAAGTACTAGGGACCCCATTAATCGGTAGTTACTTCTCAACAATGTATTCTCCTCTTATTCATGATAGTTATATAGAGAAGTTCTACTAGAAATGTGCTTGATGATCAAGTTGTAAAGATGTTAGATAGCTTTCTCGAGCAATTTATTGGTACATACTTGATTGTCATGACCCAAGCCTAGGGCCTAGATGTGACAAGGCGAATGGGAACCCGAAGGGGATCCCCAAATAAGCCTCTTAAGCATACATGGCACATCCTTGGTTTAGAGGAAACATGAAAGGGAAAGGAACGTATATCACATAGTATCTAAGGGAATTAGGACTAAGGGAAATCTTCACCATACATAAAGATAATAAGAGTCAAGCTCAATACATAACATCCATATCCAACAACACCTCTAGTATGAGTAGAACGAGGGCCAAGACATCTCCCGGGCTCACCCTCAAAGATAAAAGAAAGTATAAATAGATAAGTTTTAATAAAAACATGAAAATAAAGTGTATGTTATTCTCGAAGTGTAGGATTCACCAATAGTAATCTTCAACGATCTGGCTAATCACGTGGAGGAGAAGGATGAATAGGAGCTCCAATTCCTACATGGTGAGATCATGTAGGCAAAAGTATGTGTTAGTATTTGGAATGTACTAAGTATGCAAGGTGCAATGCAATAAGAACATAAGTCATAATAATTAAGATGCATAATCATAATCAATAGACATAAGCTCAAGATGACATGTATAATCAATGCTTGAATTAAAACATGCATAAAGATAATCAAACTTGTATAATCTATCATACATATGTGGGAGGAGACTCTAGTCGACATATAAGACCAAGAAAGCTAGTACTTGGAATCCCGATGTTCACTCCACACTGAATAAAGGAGTGGTCTACTTGCCAAGGCAGACCTAGCTTGACCCCACATAATGGATAACTTGACCTAGTTCACTCTACTAGTAAAAGCCCATTTAGGAAAAATAGTATAAACCTATGATGGAACATAGTTAAGAGACCAACACTTTATATAAGGACCCCTTGGGTCGAGCCCCCTCCTTAAGCCTCATTCGGTCCTAAGTATAGTCCCACGGAATACTTGAAGTAATCATAAATTTAATCATAACATATGAGTAGCTCATTCAAATACTTGACCTCTACACATGGCATATACCTTGAACTAGAGGGTAAAGACAATGCATAGACTTGACTGCTTCTAGTAGGCAACACATTACACATGAGGGTAGAGATTATATTATGCTTGACTTCTTCTAGAGAGAGTTGGTACATGAGGGTAAAATAGTATCATGCATGACCCCTACATGTAGATATTATTTACTCACAAGAGGGTGGATATTGTAATATGCTGGACCCTTTTTATTGAGCTTTACTCCTGAAAATGTGCCTCAAAAATGACCATATTCGTATTTTCCTCATATCTCAAAATTCGTGCGTGATATAAAAATCCGACTTTATATTCATGATCAGGGGAAAAATTGAGTGGGAGATGGGTATAATCCTTATTTTAGAGCAACCGTAGAAAAATTTCATTTTCCAAAAATTTACGAAACCAGTGAGAGTCCGTGCCCCTGGCGGCATTTGCGCCAGGGTGCAGACCAGTGTTATTTTTGGCTTCCAGTTCTGTTTCGGTCCAACACTTTGTGTCCTTAGGCCTAAGCCTTCCTATGTGTTAAAACACCTATACTTAGTTATTTTTCAAGCCCATATCATTCAAGACATTCCCCAAAACCCTATCTAAAACTTGGCCAAATATTTCACCCAAATTCAAGTGTCCCAAAATCATTCCGGGATTCAATAAATTCATTCAAACTTCAAGTTCTCATTCAAATCTTCATAAAGGAAATCTCCAAATTTAAGGTATATGGGCTTCAACCATTGGGCCCTTTCACCCATAGTACGCAACCTTCCTTTTCATGTAAATTTCATGTTTTCAAGTAGATTATCTATATGTATCTCTTATTATGGATTATGACTATAAACTATGTTGAAGTTTCATAAAATGTTGACTATTTATGTATATTTTGAGCTATAAATCTATGATCTATTATACAATTTGATGAAGGGTTTCAATGTATCTTGCATGAGGGTGTTACCAAGTGTTGGTGGGTTTATTTACATTAAGTTTTCTCACATGATTTCACTCTTGAATTGCATGATTTTGAACTAGCATTACACATCCACCAAGTGTTTGATAAAATATCCGATTAAGGGTTCTTGAGCTATTGATGATCTATTGCATGGCCTATGGGTCAAGTGATTTTGTGATGATTAAGGGAATGTATATAAGGGTATTAAACTCATGTGAAGCACTTGTGATATTGCAAATGAATTGTTGGGCTCCCATGCTAGTTGTGTTCTCGGGATAATGAGAAGTTCTTTCTTGATACTTGAATGTGATGGTTTGATTAGCTATTTTCATGACTCCTACCGAAACGATTATGTCCTTAGGTATGGATATTCTATAAGGTCTGCCTATGTTGTAAGTTAGAATGACTCATGGCTCCTACCGAAAAGATTATATCATAAGGTGAGGACATCCTATAAAACCTAGCGAAAAGGCCATGTCGTAAGGTATAATTCATGGTTTCTACCAAAAAGATTATATCATAAGGTAGAATAATTCGCGACACCTACCTAAAAGATAATATCGTAAAGTAGGGGACGCCTTATACTACCTACTAAAAAGATTATGTCATATGGTAAGGGTATTGGTAACAATCTCTGAAAAGGTTATATCGTAAGGTGAGTGGGTGGTTATGTGGCCCATATCAAGCATGTTTATGTAAGGTTCGAGCATACTTATATTCCACATTGAGTTTACATTCATTGATTATGACTAAGCATATTTTACTACAAGCATTGATCATGCATGCCATATTGACATTACACTATCTCTTGCTTATGCTTATGCATTTTGATTATGTTATTTATCACTTGGTGCATTGCATCCTACATACTTAGTACATTCAAACGTACTAACACATACTCTATGCATACATGATGTTTCCATGTAGGAACCGGAGCTCCTCAGGATCATCCTCCACGTGGTTAGTTTTGGACATCTTAAAGTTAAGCTTTGGTGAGTCCTCAAGTTTGGGAGCACTAGCTATGCTACTCTTGCTTATGTTATTTCTATATGTTGAACAACTGATTCTATGAGGGTGAGCCCGGAAAGTGTCTTGGCCCCCGTCCTATGTTTATAGGTGTTGTTGACAAGTGATGTAATTATGCTTGAGCTTTGACTCTTCTATGATTTATGCTATGAAAGACTGCCCTTAGCCTCTTTATCCTTATTTATACTCTCTCAGTATAGTTTACTTTGCTTTCGCGACCAAGGATGTGTAATTGATATGCTAAGAGACTTGTTTGGAGTCCCTTTGGGTTCCTATTCGTCGTGTCACATCTACGCCCTAGGATTGTGTCGTGAAAAACTTGGTATCAGAGCACTAGTTTGTTAATAATCCTCAGAATCCAACATAACGTGTCAATTAGAGTCATATTCATAGTTGTGAAGCGTGCCACAACTATGAATGGGAGGCTATGAGGCATTTTAGGAAATGTTTCATTTCTTCATGGTTTATATCATGCCTTAGTTGTAAGGTAAGTTTTTCCCCTAATGAATGTTCCTTGTTCTTCTTGATCATGTTACTTCAAAGAGGGAGACCAAGGAGGGCCCATGTACCCATGGGACAACTGGCTTACCCCACTCCTCAAGCTCCTCAAGATGGACGGGCTACGGAAGTTGAGTGCTGAAATGCCATTACTATGTTGGCACATGCAATGACCAACCAAATTCACCAAGGGGTCCAAGCCCCTCATGCTCCTACTCCAGCCTCAAGGGTGAGGGATTTTACCAGAATGAACCCACCAGAGTTCCACAGGTCTAAAGTGAATGAGGATCCTCAAGAATTTAATGAAGTGTATAAAGTGTTGTCTATTATGAGAGTTAGATCAAAGGAGAAAGCGGAGTTGGCGGCCTACCAACTCAAGGGGGTGGCTCAAGTTTTGTTCACCCAATGGAAGGTAGAGAAAGGGAATAACAATGTCATCCTTTGGGAAGAGTTCAAGGTGGCATTTCTAAATTGGTTCTTACCTCTTGAGCTAAGGGAGGCCAAAATGATGAAATTTATGAATCTAAAGCAAGGATCTATGAGTATGATAGAGTATGCTCTCAAGTTCAATCAACTCTCTAAGTACGCTCCATAATTGGTGGCCGAGCCAACATTTAGGATGAACAAATTTGTGATGGGTGCGTCCAACTTGGTGAATAAGGAGTGTCGTGCCACCATGTTGATAGCTGATATGGATTTTTCCCATCTCATGACTTATGTCAAAAAATTGGAGGCGGAAAAGCTTAGAAAGATAAGGAGTGGTGAGGCCAAAAGGGCTCGATTTGAGGGTGATCGATTTTAACAAGATATTGAGTTTCAAGGCCAAGGGTCCTCTAGTGCTCCAAATAAAAGGATTGCTAAGGATAGAGCACCTAACACAAGGCTGCAAGGGGGTGATGATGGGGTTACGCATCATAGATTCCCAAAATGTGGGAGGAATCATGGTGGCACATGTTGGAGAAACACGGCTGCATGCTTTGGGTGTGGTGAGATGGGCCACAAAATTCTTGATTGTCTATATGCTCAAAATAAGGTAAAGGTGGTGATGTTGATCAAGGGTATGCTCCAAGACAGAATCGATTCTATGCTCTTCAAAGGAGGCAAGAAGGGGATGAGGTGCCTGATGATGTTACCGATATGTTGATGGTTTTCTTGATTTTGTTGTGCATGCTTTGATAGTTCTAGGAGTCACTATTTCTTTCATTATTCATTTGTGCTAATAAGTTTCATGTGTGTGTTTCGAATAGTTATGTGAGTCTTTTGATGTCTCCCCCCCTCCCCCATGAATGAGTCTATTATGGCTAGAAAGTCTATAGGAGGATTTCCCCATGTCATTATTGCATAAATATTGTTTTGTGATGTTGTTGAACTTGGCATGGTAGATTTGAGTTTGTCCTTAGGGTGGTTGGGTTACATATATATCATACTTCTATTGGTTGTAGAACCCGTAGAGTTAATTTTCAATTTCTTAATGAGTCCGCACTTGAGCGGGAAGGTTGTAAAGTGGTAAGTACCGATAGATTTATTTCTTGTCATAGGCCTAAACTGATCTTTGAACATTGCAATTATCGTCTTTTAAGAGTTAGGGTTATTAAGTCGGTTCCGATAGTCAATGAATTTCTTGGTGTCCTTTATGATATTTTGAATTTGTGGTAATGCCTTTTGCTTGACCTATTCCCCGACCTTATTTGTGGATCTCATGAATAGGGTCTTTAAACCCTACCTTGATATAAGTGTGGTAGTTTGTGGATGGTATAATGATTTGTTTTCGGAATGAAAAAGAGTTTGTCAGTCAATTGAGGGTGATGATGCAAGGACTAAGGGATGACAGGGTGTTTGTTAGTTACGATAATAGTGGATCTTGGGTAACAAGGGGTGGTTAAAGAAGTACACTAGTTGGCTAGATTGGGAATGGGATTGGATGAAGATGAGAATGGTAGTGTGGTATTTTTGATGGTTTCGAATCTTCGTTGGTTGATGAGGTCTTTTTAAAGCGAGACTTTGGCCTAGCCTTGCTAGAATTAAATGCTTTGGGGTGGAAGATGATGAAGTGGGGGTTTTCTCCCAAGAGGGAGATGGTGTCCTTAGGTACTAACGTAGGATATGTGTGCTTGTGTTGGTGATTGGGTTCACTTGAAAGTTCAACCCATGAAGGGTGTGATCCGATGTGGTAAGAAAAGGGATTGAACCTAAGGTTTTTGGGTCCTTATAGAGTGTTGAGGAGAATTGTAAAGTTGCTTATGAATTGGAATTGCCTATGATAATAGATAGAGTTCGTCTGGTCTTTCATGTATGTATGTTAAGGGGATGTGTTGGTGACCTAAGTGTTATAGGACTCTTTGAGGTTGTGGGTGTTGTAGAGGATAAGTTGACCTATGAGGAGGTCCGGTGGAGAAGTTGGATGGATATGAGTAAAGGTTGATTAGTAAGGATGTAGTGTTCGTCAAGGTCCATTAGGTGAATCGTCAAGTTGGAGGTGTCTTTTTTGGAACCAGAGCAGGCATGAAGAAGCGATAATCATACCACTTTCCTCCTATTCAAGCTTGAGATAGCAAAACTAAGTCCTTTATATGGGTTCCAGTCTTAAGTTTCAGCCCTTATGTCATTTGCATGCATTTGTGCTTATGTTGACAAGCTCATGGTGATTTTGACACTTATGTTGAGATTTTGAAATGATGTTTACGTGCATTGTTGCATTCATATGTTGCGCTGAACTCATCTTGATTATTTCTCCCATATACGTTTCTTTGACATTAGGGAATGAATGTTCCCAAGGGGGAGATATTGAAACGCCCCAAAAAGTGCCCAAAAATATGTCTCGAAAATGCTAATATTTGTAATTTCCTCATATCTCAAAATCTATGCGTAATATCAAAAATTTAACTTCATATTCATGATCGGGGGCAAAATTGAGTGAGAAATGGGTATAACCCCGATTTTAGAGCAACCATAGCAAAATTTTATTTTCCAAAAATTTATGAAACCAGTGAGGGTCCACACCCCTAGCGCGACAGGGCCAGGGCGTGGACCAGTGTTAATTTTGGCTTCCAATTCTGTTTCAGTCCAAGGCTTTGAGGCCTTGGGCCTAAGCCTTCCTATTTATAAAAACTCCTATACTTAGTTATTTTTCAACCCCATATCATTCAAGACATTCCCCAAAACCCTGTCTAACACTTGGCCAAATAATTCACCCAAATTCAAGTGTCTGAAACTCATTCCAGATTTAAGAAATTCATTCAAGCTTCAAGTTCTCATTCAAATCTTCACCAAGGAAATCTCCAAATTTGAGGTATGTGGGTTTCAACCATTGGACCCTTTTACCCATGGTGTCCAACCTTCCTTTTCATGTAAATTGCATGTTTTCAAGTAAATTATTTATGGGTATATCTTATTATGGATTATGACTATAAACTATGTTGGGGTTTCATAAAATGTTGACTGTTTATGCATATTTTGAGCTATGAATCTATGATCTATTCTGAGATTTGATGAAGGGTTTCAATGTATCTTGCATGAGGGTGTTACCAAATGTTGGTGAGTTGATTTACATTAAGTTTTCTCACACAATTTCACTCTTGAATTACATGATTTTGAACTAGCATTACATACCCACCAAGTGTTTGATAAAATATCCGGTTAAGGTTCTTGAGCTATTTGATGATCTATTGCATAGCATATGAGTCAAGTCATTTATGATGATTAAAGGAATGTATATATGGGTATTAAATTCATGTGAAGCACTTGTGATATTGCAAATGAATTGTTGGGCTCCCATGCTTGTTGTGTTCTTGGGAAAATGAGAAGTTCTTTCTTGATACTTGAATGTGATGGTTTGATGAGCTATTTTCATGACTCCTACCAAAAAGATTATGTCGTAAGGTATGGATATTCTATAAGGTCTACCGAAAAGGCTCAGCCGTAAGGTAGAATGACTCATGGATCCTACCGAAAAGATTATATCGTAAGGTGAGGACATCCTATAACACCTACCGAAAAGGCCACGCCGTAAGGTACAATTCATGGTTGCTAATGAAAAGATTATATCATAAGGTAGAATAATTCGCGACTCCTACCTAAAAGATTATATCGTAAAGTAGGGGACGCCTTATACTACCTACCAAAAAGACTATATCGTAAGATAGGGGTATTGGTAATACTCTCTGAAAGGGTTGTAGCATAAGATGAGTGGGTGGTTATGTGGCCCATCTCAAGCATGTTTGTGTAAGGTTTAAGCATACTTATATTCCACATTGAGTTTACATTCCTTGATTATGACTAAGCATGTTTTAGTACAAGCATTGATCATGCATGCGATATTGACATTATACTATCTCTTGCTTATGCTTATGCTTATGCATTTTGATTATGTTATCTATCACTTGTTGCATTGCATCCTACATACTTGGTAAATTCAAATGTACTAACGTATACTCTATGCCTATATGATGTTTCCATGTAGGAACCGGAGCTCCTCATGATCATCCTCCACGTGGTTAGTTTCAGCCATCTTGAAGTTAAGCTTTGGTGAGTCCTCAAGTTCAGGGACACTAGCTATGCTACTCTTGCTTATATTTTTTCTTTATGTTGCACTCTTGATTCTATGAGGGTGAGCCCGAAAAGTGTCTTGGCCCCGCTCGTTCTATGTTTAGAGGTATTGTTGGACAAGTGATGTAACTATGCTTGAGCTCTGACTCTTTTATGATTTATGCTATAAAAGACTTCCCTTAGACCCTTTATCCTTATTTATACTCTCTCGATGTTGTTTACTTTTTTTCCGCGACCAAGGATGTGTAACTGATATGCTAAGAGGCTTGTTTGGGGTCCCTTTGGGTTCCCATTCGTCGTGTCACATCTAGGCCCTAGGCTTGGGTCGTGACATTGTTACCTTGCCCAAAATAAAATTTTAGCATAGGATGAGCATCTCTAAACTTCCCATAAAATTCAATTTGCCACCAATATCATAGGCATAAGTAATACATCCCTACAAATCAAATCAAATGTAGGATATAAACAAAATTTACTTCTCCTACAACTAAAAGTTATGGAATGAATGTTGAAAGAAAAAGTACATACATGCAACTATAACTAAATTGAAGACAATAACCCATCTTATTATAAAAATAAAAACAATGAAAACTAGAAATAGAAGGAAGAGAAAATAGACCTAAAATAATACTGAAAAAATTCCACATAAAACACTCATGAAAGAGCTACAAAAAAATAGGAATCGAGTATAATATGATTAAATCTGATGAAAGAAGAGATAGAAGTGTTTCTCGAAAGAGTTGGCTCCATAGAATATCCAATTTCTAAATTATTTTGTCAAAAGCTGAAGAAGAAGATGAATGAAAAAAAGAAATAGAAAATTTAAACAAAAACTTAAAGTGAGTATACCTGAACTTGTAACTTGACAGGATGAAAAAAATTGTGCATATTTTCTAGAAATTGGAAAGAGATGATCATAGTATGTTCAAATATGAGAGAATGGGAATAGGTTCGGTCGAAAAGTGGTGGCAATTTCACTTTAGCACTTGACACATTTCATTCATTAGTTTAAAAAACCAAAATATCCCAACACAAATACAAAAAAGCAATCACCATACATGTAGATACCATTCCCTTAACCTACTCTTCTATGTTAGTAGACTAGTAGAAATGAATAAGTAACAAAATAATATATATATTGGATGAAAATAATGGAAACAACAACAAATTTACAAAGAGCAATCATGATGAAATGAAACTCTTGATGTAGTGACCGAAAAGGTCCACAAATTAGCCACAATATGAGAATTTATGAACAGTCTAAAATAAACAAGGAGTCAAAAAAAACAACTATAATCTAGCACTAAATGATAAATCGATACCCAAAATAGAACAAAAGATCATTAAGTTGGTCACAGAGGATAAAGTTTCCCCTAAAACTGTAATAGTGATCAATGAATACAAAACTAGAAATAACAGTGCCCAGAGTTTGAACCACTCTAGACAGATGTGAAACACGGTAAGAAAGAAAGAAAAAAATTATGACAATGAAGCTAAAACAAAAGAATTATCTATTTTTCGAAGTTGGTGTCGCTAGTTCACCTATAAAGTTTGGTGGTTGGTTGGAGCTGTCCAGCATTGAGATTTACTGTCGTTGTCGGAGGGTGTTTTGGGTTTTATACAATGGTTTGGTTGGCTGGTGTTGTTGGAGAAAATGATTAGGCATGGTGGCATTATTGCAGTGTGACTAGGTTTCAAGCTCGCGAGAGATGTTGGTTAATAGTGACAAGGATGGTTGCGTGGTGGTTGAAAGAAGAAGCGGTTTTAAGACTGGTTTGGTGAGGAGAAAGAGGAAGTTGTTTGGTGATACGAGTTTGGAGCTCGGTGATAGCCATTGTCACCACCCAAAATCGAATCGCAACTAAGAAAGATAAAATAAAGTGGAAACAACTCATATAAAATAAGAAATCTCCCAAAACCTAGAGTCATGAATAGTAGAGCATCTAAGGTAGTGCAATAGAACAAATACAACAATCTCAAATGAAATAGAAAGTTGTCTTATAATATTTGATACAAGCCTGAGATAGAAACCAAATAAAAGAACATCTCAAAGATCCATAGTGACTCGAAGTCTGAGCCTCACCACTTAGATCTGAAGTAGATAGAGGAAAGATCCGGTAGAATGACATCAACTACCTAGGTGGGGCCCTTGTGCTCGATCTGCAAGGAGGAAACAAAGTAGGGGTGAGTACACCAAAATATACCTAGTAGGTTCAACTGACTGGGTAAGAGAAATTGATCAACTAGGCAATAACGAAGATAACTAACACCTACGTCCAAAAAGGTTAGAGTATAATAGTCATACATAATTATAAGAAACGATCTCCAAGATCACCAATGACATGTTACAATAAGAGATATGATCACAATGCATAGAACTCATCAAGCCACAAACTAAGTGTCTCACAACCTCACCACCTACCCGTGGTCAAGAGATGTCACAATGTTTCAATCTTTCCACCTACCCGTAGTCAAGGAATATCATAAGGTTTATCCTTGCCACCTATTCGTGGTCAAGGGATTATGAAGTATAGATCTCACCTCTGCCTCCTGTCTGGGTCAAGGGGTTGTAGTGGAGCATATTACCCTTTCCTCCTACCCAAGTCAAAGGATAGTACAAAGCAATCATGGCATAGATGCAAATCAACAATACCACCCTAGATATGGATATATGATATCATAAAGAATGATATCAAATGACACAACTAATGTCCAAACTATTGACATGACTCATAACATCCCAATTATAACAATAATCAAGAGTATTAACAACACTGGACCTTACTCATCCCAATTTTTCAAGCATAAGGCAATACCAGACCTCCCCCATCTCGGATTATACACAATTCCTCATAAGGGTCTCATTAGTCCTCAATTATCACCACAATTACCCATATAGGATCCAAATGTCTCATACTATATCAAAATCCCAACTTATCTCAATTCATAATATTCCACCTCAATTTATCAATAGGATCACAGTTTACTCAAAATTCGGCTTAACCTGAAACATATTACCATCATTATTCCATTATATCAACACAATTACCCATGAATTAGTATAGATCTTGCCATTAACACATAGACATGATCAATAGCTTAAATCCACTCCCAAAATGTTAGCCGAACCTACCTCAGTATCAACACTGCACTCGAACAAGCTTTTTCAATCAACTCAAGCCGCCAAAGAATCCCCGAATTGATCAAGCACTATCAACAATAGATAATACACATCAAAAGATGAAGTTTGATATCCATATTAGCAAAATGGTCAAAAATAAAGCTAAAGTTCGAAGTTCCCAAAATAAGGAAATTGACTTTAAAATCTTGTTCTACATAAAAAAAAATAGAGTTCGTAGGTGAAAGTCCCACAAAAATTCAAGCTTAAATTGAAGGTCAAATCGTCATTTGAAGTTTTGAAATCAAAGACTAAAAATCCATAATTTTTAATACTTAAAACCATGAAATTCAAGACAAAAAATCAAGATAAACTCATAGAAAATAGTTAAAATAGGGTTAGAATTACTTACCCAAAACAATCTTCTAAAAATTCTCTTTCGAAATTGCCTCAAAAGCTTAGAAAACTCAAAAAGGGAGTGAAAATAGTGATTTTCAAGTTTAAAACTGTCTAGGTAAAAAGTCTTCTCCAAGATCACCGGCAGGCCACCGCAAAAAAGGAGGTCAAGGTCCAGCAACCCTCTACAAATGCGGGCAAGGCCTCCGCAAATGTGGAGGTAAAAGAGCGTTACCCTCCATGAACACATGGAGAGTGGTGTGAACGCGGAGGTCAAGGACACTGGCACCAGAATTTGTGCACCAGCTAAGCCAAAGTCCAATTCCTTACTAAGAACAGACCTTCAGAACTAATCTGTACTCAACATTTCACAAACCAAATATGTATCCATATTAGAAAGAACGATTCGGACTCAACAAAATCATCAGAAATCGATTTCAAAGTCTCCATGACACATTTACCAATGCTACTTGATTAAACTAGTTTAACACTCAAAATATCAAAACTGCCCTCAGCAATACCAAAAATTATGACGAGACCATTTCTAGCATTAGTTTTACCATCTGGAACTACTATAACCATTCGAATTCTGATTTGAGCTTCTAAAAATTGAATGTTTACCAAAGTCAAATTTTTATTTAAAAACATAACTTTGGGCCTAAAAACCTCATTTTAACTCTGAATTCAGTTTTGTAACTTCTTATAGACCAGTTTCGACATTTCGGAGCTAATGGAATTGACTATTCTCTGATCTGACGCTCGAAACTCAAAATGTTACAAGAACTAACTTTTCAACAACTTAAGCTTCCAGAAATGCCAAAACTCATATTTTCAACTTTTAAAACTCAAGATTTCAGTTCAAACAATACAGATAGTTCAAAATAGAGCCAAAGCAACTTTAAAGGGTAAAGTAGTAAGTTTTACAAATAAGGCCAAAAATGACCAACTAGGTCATTACATCATTCACAACTAAATATAATGTTCGTCCTCGAACATAAGAGAAAGAAGAGTACCTAAAGCCTCAAAAAGGCTCAGATATCTAACATGCATATCAAATTCCAACTCCTAAGTAGCCTTATCAACAAAACAGTACCACCACTGAACCTTCATAGCAGGTATCTCTTCGGATCTTAACCTTCGAACCTACCTGTCCAATATAACTATAGGCTCCTCTTCAAAGGACAAATTTGGAGCAAACTCAACAGAATTATAAGAGATCACATGGGACTCATCAGGAATGTATCGGCAGAGCATGAAAACATGGAAAATAGGATAAACAACCGATAATCAGGGTGGCAAGGCCAACTCATAAGCCACATAACCAAATCTCCTCAAAATCGCAAAGGTGCTAATGAATCTGGGACTGAGCTTGCCCCTCTTCTCGAATCTCAGCACACCCTTCATGGGTGAAACTTTCAGCCACACACTGTCATTAATAGAGAACTCAAGAGCCCTAACCCTCCTATTAGCATAAATCTTATGGCAACTTTAAGTTGTCAAAAGTCTAGTCTGAATCAGTTCGACACTAGTAAATCAATACCTTATACCGCAGTTGAACCTGAATCAAACCGTTCGATCAGTAACCTACATCGTCGGCCTTTTAAGGCCTAAATTGTTGTCATTTGGATGCTAAAATGGTAATTATTGTTATATGCAAACTCTACCAATGGTAAGTGATGATCCCACTGATGTGCTATCAAAATATAACACATTTGATGCCTAAACAAGGGATTTCGTGAGTTCTTAATGTGACTTTTTATGGTTTTTATGTGTTTTTGTGTTGTAATTGCAGAAAAGATAGATAGGCATGATTTTGGGATATAATATAGATTTTGCGGAAGTGCAAGACATACAAGCTTACCTATGAGTCATAAGGTGATCTTGTAGAAAGAAACAAAGAGCAAAAATCAGAGATCTGCTAAGTTGAGGTCATCCTAATGAGGTCACCCTACGAGTCGTAAGTCTCAATAAGACTCGTATAGGTGGACTCGAAGCAAGAAATAGAGAGCCAAAATTTTGGACCAAAAACTGAAGGCTTAGACTACAAGAAGAGCATACGAGTTGTAGCCCAAGCAACGACTCATACCAGTGGGTCGTAACTGTCAAGTCCAAAATGCCAAGTGCCTGATACGAGACCCCAAATACGACTTGTAGGTTAGCCTACGAGTCGTACCTGTGAGACGTACCTGCTGCCAGCTATCTTTTCTATGTAATTTTTAGGGTTATGTTTGTAAATACTATAAATACTTTATGTTAGGGTTTATTTTGAGGGAAATTCCAGACTTGAGACTTTGAATATTCTCTCTAGAATATTTTAGGGTTGTAGTGTAGAGTCTCATTTTCCATTAGAAAACCCACTTTCGGGGATTGCAAATCTTACATTGTATTCATTCTCCATCTATCAAGCTTGAGGTTTGCAACTTATGGTGTTATCTATCTTCATTGTTTTGGGTAAAATTCTCAACTGTGTTTCATATTTGCATTCTTGTTGGTTTTGCCTTAGCCATGAGTAGCTAAGGACCCACAACTTGGGGTTGTGGGAACCATGGATAGTTGACTTGAGATAACCTAGATTAATTGCATTTGTATGATAGGGGTTTTGCATGTATTGTTTATTTTCCTTCATTTTGATTGTTGTTTGGTGGTGGAAAATACCAAACCCCGCCTAATATCACGATCCTGACCAAGGTAGTGACGAATAGGAAAAGGAAAGTAAATAACAGGATTCGATTGATGCGTTCTCGTCTAATCAACTAAAACTAATCAAGGCGAGGTTGATTGGGACAATGAGTAACAATTAGTTGGCACACCATGGTTGCTGACCACGCGCCATGGTGAAATTCGACCTTCACCTTCACAAGAGGGCCGGAAGAACCTAAGTTACCACCCTGCATGTAAATTCCTAATTATAGTTATGTTGTCTAGGATAATTGAGTCAACGAACAATGGGGAACACAATTCTCAAGTTGTCCCTAAATTTGAGTGTTTCCTCGCATAGTAGCATAGTGTTTATTTTATTTTATTTTCAAATTGCAAGCCCCTCCCCCCCAATTTAGAGATTTTAGTCATCAATTCTCGAAATGATGGATAGTGAATTTTTGTAGACAAGCCCTGTATTCCCTGTGGATTCGACCCTAACCTTCGATTAGGTTAATTGTTGATAGCGACCGTTTTCTTATTAGAGCGTGACCATCAACAAAATTACAGCGTCATTGCCCGGAAATATGACTAGGTATTGACTTGATTTTACTATTAGTTAGTTCAAGTATTGATTGTTAAACTCTCTTTTATTTTACTTTTATCTTTGTTTTTGTTGTTGATTTGATTTGCAGGGTGCACTAGGTTGTATGCCCAACACAAGGAGCCAACGAAATCCCTTAGCTCTGATTAATTTGGAGATCCATCGACTCTTTAGAAGAATGGTTCAGGTGAATAAGGGTACTGCAGTTGAGGAAGAAATGAATGTAAATGACGATATGGGAAGAGAAGAAAATCCACCCTGAGGGATGATAAGCCAAAACTTAGGGATTTTAACGAGAACACTTATGGTTGGAACCAATATCGTTTGAACCCTATGGCTATGGACATTACTGGAACTATAGTGTTTCCTCCATTATCGGTAGACGCTAAGTTCTCAGAGTCAAGTGGGTTACTTCAGATGCTCCAAAACCGTGGGTTGTTTATAGGGATACCTTCAGAGAATCCCCATCGTCATCTCCATAATGTTGTTTTCGTCTGCAAGAGTGTCATGTGGACACAAAATCTTTCTCTTGATACTATTGGTTTGTGGGAATCTCATTTTCACTAACTGGTATTGCAGTTGTGTCATTATCTGAGCTTCCTCGGGGTACAATAACAAGTTGGGTAGAGCTTCAGAGAGTGTTTCTAGAAAGATATTTCCCAATATCAAAGAAGCTAAAGCTCAAAGATCCAATAAACAATTTTGAGCAATTGCTGAGTGACTCTATTAGTACCACATGGGAGAGATTCACCAAATGCTTGAGGATGATCCTCGATCATAAGATTATTGATGATGCCTTGGTTGAGATTTTCTATCGGGCACTTGACGAGATTAGTCAAGCTTGTGCCGACACAATCAAGGGAGGCATGTTCCTTAACCAACTTTTTGCCTTGATAGCCGCAAGGATGGAGCAAGTAGTTAAAACCAATAGAGCATGGGGTCAAAGAGAGTGAGGTGCAATGAAGATTTCTTGTGTGGTTAACACGAACAATGAGCAAGCAAGGGTCAATGAAGAGATCATGGAGCAACTTGCTCAGCTTCTCACGAGTATGGACTTGGTCTTGAAGCAAAACCAAGCAAGTGTCCAAGAGGTCACCCACCAACCTCCTAAGGATCCCATATATGAAGATCCATTCTTTGATAAAGACGCTTGTTTCATAAGTAATCAAGCGACGAGTTTCTGAAACAACCCCCAAGGGTCCAACTCAGACTATTGGAGGCAAGGTTCCGGGAATCAAGTTAGGAACTACAACTTTGATAGTGCATATATAGATAACTAGGGTGGCTACTATGAAAGGGAGAGAGTGACGGATGTCGAATGGGGAAGAAGAGATGGCTATAGGAATAGTCCTTATGTGACACCTCACAACCGTGATACCGTGTCAAGTAACTCTAGGATTGAAGAGATGTTTGAAAAATTGTTGAAACACCAAGATGAGACCTTGAAGGGAATGAAATCGGATATTTCAAGCATTAACCAGAAGATTGAGTCTCACTTTGTGGTAATTAAGTAGTTGGAACAACAATATGGGAAAGTTTCTTCACAATTGAACCAACACCAAAAGGGTACCTTACCAAGCAACACGGTTCAAAATCCTAAAATCGAAAGGCATTGTATGGTAGTCACGACTCATAGTGGTACAATCCCAGCTGATCCACCAGTAACCAAGGTTATGGATAGAAGCCGCACGAAGAGGGTAAATGAAGAGACCAAAGCACATAGCACAAAAGAGCAACCAAAGAAATATAAAACCTTTCCAAGGCCACCTCCACCTTTCCCCCAAAGGCTTGAGAGGAGAAAAGAGGAAGGTAAGTTTGAACAGTTCTTGGCAATGCTTAAAAAGTTGTTAGTGGACATCCCTTTGGTTGAAGCTCTTGAGAGAATGCCTGGGCATGCTAAATGGATGAAAGATTTAGTCAAGAAGAAGCAAAAAGTTAGCAAATACCTCCCCCAAACTTTTCAACATTGTAGTGCCATCACCACAAAGTCTTTAGTGTAGAAGCGTGAAGATCTGGGTGCATTCACCATACAATGCACTATTGGGCTTGCATTTGCCAAAGCACTATGTGATTTGGGAGCTAGCATTAAGCTAATGCCTCTTGTCGTTTTAGAAGGCTCGGCGTGGCCATCCTTATCCCTACAAATATGCGATTGCTAATGGCAGATAGAACAGTCAAGAAGCCTGTGGGGATACTTGATGATATACTGGTCAAGGTATATAAATTTATATTTCCCCTAGATTTTGTTATACTTGACTGTGAGGTTTATTTTGCAGTTCCTATCATCTTGGGAAGACTTTTCTTGGCCACAAGTCATGCGTTGGCAAATATAAAAAGGATCTGCTTACTTTCAGACTTGGTGAAGAGGTAGTTGTGTTTCAAGTGTGCCAATAGGATAGAAAGAGTTGTGAGTTTCGGGTCGTCTCAATTATTGAGATGAGTGAGGACGATGAAGTGGAGATCCCGGTTGAGTTGAGGCTGGGAGTCGAATCTTTGGTAGTTGTGTTTATGAATTTTGATGTTGAAAGCATTCCTGATTATGTGGAAATGGTAAATGCTCTTGGAGTGTCATTTGGGCCTAGAAGATAGGCCAGGTTGGAGTTTTTGTACAACAGGGAAACTCTACCTACAAAGCCCTCCATAGAAGTCCCACCTGAGTGAGAGTTAAAGGCACTACCAGCGTATCTAAAATTTGCATACTTGGGAGAAAACAACACCCTACCAGTCATAATTGCAGCCGATTTAAGTAAGGTCCAAACATAGGCCCTTATCTCCGTTCTCAAACAATTCACAAAGGCCATTGGGTGGAAAATTACAGATACTATTGGCATACCCCCTGGGATATGCATTCATAATATTAAACTAGTCAAGGATTATAAATAGAGTATCAAACATCAGAGACGGTTGAACCCCCTAATACAAGAGGTTTTGCGAAAAAAGATCATCAAGTGGTTGGACGCAGGAGTAATCTATCCGATCGACGATAGTGAATGGGTGAATCGACTAAAGTGTGCTCCAAAGAAGGGAGGTATCAGAGTGGTGCCTAATGCAAAGAATGAGTTGATTTCCATGCGACCAGTCACCGGATGGAGAGTGTGCATGGATTACAGAAAATTCAATGCTTCTACCGAGAAAGATCATTTTTCAATGCCCTTCATGGATCAAATGCTTGACAAATTTGCAGAAAAGGGATAGTATTGCTTCCTTGATGGATATTCCGGGTATAATCAAATTGTTATTGCGCCTGAAGAACAAAAAACGACAACTTTCACATGCCCATATGGTACCTTTGCATTTAAGAGAATGCCTGCATGATGTCTATTTTCTCGGACATGGTTAAAAGCACTATTGACGTATTCATGGATGAGTTTAGTGTTGTTGGCCAGTCTTTTGAAGAATACTTACTACATATGCATGATGTGTTACAGAGGTGTGTTGAGATTCACCTGGTGCTGAATTGGGAGAAATGTCATTTTATGGTAAAAGAAGGCATCGTGCTTGGTCACAGAATTTCAGGCAAGGAAATTGAGGTGGACAAAGCAAAAATCGAGGTTATCGAGAAACTGCCACCACTAATTTCTGTGAAAGGTATTAGGAGTTTTTTAGCTCACACAGGCTTCTACCATCGCTTCATAAGGGACTTTTCCAAGATTTTGCAACCTTTGTGCAAGTTGTTGGAGAAAGATGCCAAGTTTGTGTTCGATGATGCATGCATGCAAGCCTTCGAAGAATTGAAAAGAAAGTTGACCTCGACACCCATTATTGTGACTCCAGATTGGTCAAAACCTTTTGAACTAATGTGTGATGCAAGTGGGGTTGCGCTAGGTATGGTGCTGGGGCAGCGCAGGGAAAGGATTTTGCATCCTATCTACTATGCTAGTAAGGCACTTAATGTGCTCAAAAAAATTATACAGTCATTGAACAAGAATTGCTTGCCTTAGTTTTTGCCTTTGAAAAATTTCGTTCATGCTTGTCGGAAGCTAAGGTGAATGTGCACACAGACTACGCAACGCTCAAATATCTGATGGCTAAAAAGGATGCAATGCGACTGATCAGATGGGTACTCCTCTTGCAGGAATTCAATTTTGATATGAATAACAGAGAGGGCTCAAAAAATCAAGTAGCTGACCATCTTTCTAGGTTAGAAGATGAAGCTATGGTGAAATTTGATGATGGTCTTGACATCAAAGTCTCCTTCCCCGATGAGAGGGTTTTGGCGGCCTCACATGATCTTATACCCTGGTTTATAGACTATGCTAACTACTTGGTGAGTGATATAGTGCCTCCTGATTTGAATACCCATCAATGCATGCACGACATGAAGAAATTCTTTTGGGATGAGATATATTTATTTCATATTTGTGCGGACGGGATCATCTGTAGATGTGTTCCAGAAGTGGAAATGATGAGTATTCTTGAAGCATGCCACTCATCGTTGGTGGGCGGCCATCACAGTGGAGCTCGAACTGCTAGGTATTACAGTATGGCTACTATTGGCCTTCTATACATCAGGACGCCCATGATTATGTGAAGTCTTATGATAGATGCCAAAGGGAGGGTGGAGTCTCGCGAAGGCATGAACTTCCTCTTAATTCGATTTTTGTGATCGAGATATTCGATGTTTAGGGCATCAACTTCATGGGACCCTTTGTTAGCTCTCATAGTAATAAGTATATCCTAGTTGTATTCGATTATGTCTCTAAATGGGTAGAGGCCATAGCCTTAGTGAACAATGAGGGAAAAAGTGTTACCCAGTTTCTTCGAAGAAACATTTTCTCCAGGTTTGGCACATCTAGAGCAATCATCAGTGATAGAGGCTCTCACTTTTGCAACAGATTGTTCAAAGCTCTTCTTAAGAGGTATGGTGTAAAGCACCGGGTGGCGACCCTTTACCATCCCCAAATGAGTGGGCAAGTGGAAGTGTCAAACAGAGAAATAAAGTAAATCTTGTCCAAGAATGTGTGGTGTGAATCGCACTGATTGGTCAAGGAAGTTGGATGATGCCCTGTGGACTTACCGCACAGCCTTCGAAACACCAATTGGAATGTCTTCATATCAATTGGTATTTGGGAAGGCTTGTCACCTGCTAGTTGAACTTCAGCACAAAGCACTATGGGCACTGAAGAAGCTAAATTTAGATTGGAATGAAGAAGCTAAATTTAGATTGGAATGAAGAAGCAACATCCAGGCTAATGCAAATTAATGAACATGATAAATTTAGGTTGTACGCATATGACAGCTCTGCCTTATACAAGTAAAAAATGAAAATTCAGCCTGATCGCAGAATTGAGAACCACAAATTTGCTCCAGGAGACATGGTGTTGTTGTACAACTCTAGATTAAAGTGGTTTCCTCGGAAACTCACATCCAAGTGGATGGGACCCTTCAGGGTGGTATGTACTTTTAGTCATGGAGCTATTGAGTTAGAAAGCAGGGATAGTAAAATCTTCAAGGTCAAGGATAGAGAGTGAAACTGTATGGGGGATATGAAGAAAGTTAAGACAGTGGAAGAGTGGGACCTTGACGAAGTATAAGTACAAAAAGCATTCCATTGTGCCGTGACACTAAATCAGGCGCTTCCTGGGAGGCAACCCAAGGTACGCCCCTTGTTTCTCTTCTTATGTCTTTACTTTGAGGACAAAGTATTCTATTTTGGTGGGGTGCGGGAAGTTATGGATTAAGGGGAAGTCTGAGTAGCCTCGAGTCCATAACTTCCCCCTATTTTTAATCCCAAGGTTTTCTTGTAGTGTTTCTTTTTCTTTGTGGATGTTTTATTTTTTGTTAAACCAGCATGTTTAGGTAGTGTAGATAATTTGTAGATATATAGTAGTTATTATCTTTTGGCAAATATATATAGTTTTTAAATGTTTTTTGAATGATTGAAAATTCGGTACCCTCAGAAGTTTTAAGATTGTTGGTTATTTTTGCAATCATACATATGATTATCTTGCAATGTTTGTTCTGATAATGAGCAGGTAAGTTGACGCTTGCAGCATGACCTGTGAGTCTATACTTGATTGTGTGTGCAATTCCATGTGTATGGTGAGCTTATTTTACCGCATTCATGTATCATGTATCGACTCAGAACTTTCCTTATTACTTTGAGACTGGTTTGATGATGTGGTTGATTTGGAAGGGATCTTAGGCCATTGTGCTTCTAGTGAACCCACTTTTTCCTAAATGACCTACCAAATGTGTTAGTTAACCCCTTGTTCCAAATGTCTGAGCCTCTCATGCACTCATTCTTTCTTGACACCAAGCTAGCTCAGCCTTGTTTTATGAAATAACTTGATATTGGCCCTAGTCTATCCTTGCGCATGTGAACCTTGATTGAGGCTGAAAGCCTAAGTTGAGGGTGGCCACAAATGGTGGCCGTGGTTTGGGGAATAGATATTACGTACTTCACCTCAGGCTAAAAGCTTAAGTTGATGGTGTCCTTTATTGTGGTAAAGTAATTGAAATAAGGTGGTTAGTTGGGAAATAAAGAAAGAAATGAAAAGTCAAAAGCTGGGTGAAGAAAAAGAAAAGAAAAGTGTCTTGGATTGAAGAGAATTGCAAAAATGAGTTCAAAAATAAGGCACGGGTGAAAAAGAGAATGAAAGCACCTGGGGAAAGCTTGAAGTAGCAGAACAAGGGTGGATTCAGTGAAAATGGTTGGGTCATAAAGGTAAAAGTGTGGGTAAACATGGTTCAAGGATAGCTTTTAGTCACTACTTGCCTAAAATGTCATACCAAAGCCCCATGAGCCTATGTTATAAGCCATTAAGTCCTAAAGTGATCCAAATCCACTTTATCACCAATCCGGAAGTTGAGTATAGAGGCAAGCCTATAGTGTTAATCATTTTGCATGAATTTTATTTGTGAGTGTGAGAATACTTGCTCAGTCCCTGAATTCTAAATGCTTTTTAAGTGAGTAAGAGGGACTTCTTTTCTGTGAGGGCATTTGAACTGCTTGATTAGAATATGACTAACCCAGGGATTGTGGATTGGTAATGCTCCTTAGCTTATCATAGTTGGGTTGCCAGGTACATCTTTATGTTTTTGTTTTTCTTAGTAGCTTTGCAATCTGGTTTTGAAAATAAAAGTTAGGTACCTGAATTAGAGTAAATGATGTATATGCTATGGGTATAACTACTATGTATCTCCCATTGTCTGCTTAGATTGAGTCATTGCTTGAGGACAAGCAACAGTTCTAAGTTGAGGGTGTTGATGTGTTGTCAAAATACAACATATTTGATGCCTAAAACAAGAGATTTTGTGAGTTCTTAATGTGAATTTTTATGGTTTTTATGTGTTTTTGTATTGTTATTGCAGAAAAGGTAGGTTGGCATGATTTTGGGAGAAAATTGCAAATTTTGCTAAAGTGCAGGACATACGAGCTTACCTACAAGTCGTAGCCCAAGCTACGAGTCATAGGGTGATCTCGTAGCAAGAAATAGAGAGAAAAAATAAGAAATCTGCTAAGTGGAGGTCATCCTTATGAGGTCATCCTACGAGTCGTAGGTCTCACTACGACTCTTAGGTAGACTCGTAGCAAGAAATTGAGAGCCAAATTTTGGACCAAAAACTAAAGACCTAGACTACGAGAAGAGCATACGAGTTGTAGCCCAAGCAATGACTCGTATTAGTCGTAAAAGTCAAGTTCAAAAGGCCAAGTGCCTAATATGAGACCTTGAATATGATTCGTAGTTTACCCTATGAGTTGTACCCACGAGACGTACCTGTTGCCAACTATCTTTTCTGTGTAATTTTTAGGGTTAAGTTTGTAAATACTATAAATATTTTATGTTAGGGTTTATTTTTAGGGAGATTTCAGACTTGAGACTTTGAATATTCTCTCTAGAATATTTTAGGGTTTTAACGTAGATTCTCATTTTCCATTGGAAAACCCACTTTTGGGGATTGCAAATCTTACATTGTATTCATTCTCCGTCTATCAACCTTGAAGTTTGCAACTTGTGGTGTTATCTATCTTCATTACTTTGGGTAAAATTCTCAACTATGTTTTGTAGCATTCTTGTTCGTTTTACCTTATCCATGAGTAGCTAAGCACCCACAACTTAGGGTTGTGGGAACCATGGATAGTTGACTTGAGATAGCACAGATTATTTGCATTTCTATGATTGGGGTTTTGCATGTATCATTTTTTTCCTTTCATTTTGATTGTTGTTTGGTAGTAGCCAACACCAAACCCCGCCTACTATCACGATCCTGACCAAGGTAGTGACGAATAGGTAAAGGGAAGTAAATGACAGGATTCAATTGATGTGTTCTAATCTAATCAACCAAACCTGACCAAGGGGAGGTTGACTGGGACAATGAGTAACGATTAGTTGGCACACCATGGTTGGCGACCACAAGCCATGGTGAAATTCACCTTCACCTTCACAAGAGGGCCGGAAGAACCTAAGTTACCGTCCTGCATGTGAATTTCTAAATATAGTTATGTTGTCTAGGGTAATTGAGTCAATGAACCATGGGGAACACCATTCTCAAGTTGTCCCTAAATTTGAGTGTTTCCTCTCATAGTAGCATAGTGTTTATTTTATTTTTTTGTTTCAAATCGTAACCCCCCCCCCCCATTTAGATATTTTAGTTATCAATGCTTGAAATGATGGATAGTGAATTCTTGTAGTCAAGCCCTGTATTACCTGTTGATTCGACCCTAACTTTTAGTTAGGTTAATTGCTGACAGCGACTGCTTTCTTATTGGAGCATGACCATCAACACCCACCGGGCCCTAAAATCAATCACGCAGGCCCTAAGCATGTCCTCACATACTTGAATAGTGCGCTCGGACTGACCTTCAGTTTGAGGGTGAAAAGCTAAACTCAAATCCACTCTAGTACCGAAATCATATTGTAGAGCCCGCCAAAAGTGGGAAGTAAGCACAAACCATCTATCTAACACTATAGACTCTGGCACCCCATGCAATCTAACAATATCCCAATATACAATCCAGCCAACTGCTCCTCACTATTGCTAGTCTTCGCTGGTAAGAAGTATGCTAAATTGGTCAACCGATCAACAACTACCAAAACTGAATCAAACTTTGCCAAGGCCATGGAAAAACCTAACATAAAATTCATAGTCATTCTCTCCCACTTCTACTCGGGAATAGGCATCCTTTGCATCGATCCACCGGCCTTTAGTGCTCATACTTGATTTATTAGCAATTCAAACACTTGTCCATGAACTCAGCTATGTCCCTTCTCGTAACAAATCACCAATAATGTTATTTTAGATCATCGTACATCTTCACCATACCCGGATGGACTGAATATCTAGCATAATGGGCCTTCTCTAATATCAATCTCACCCAATCTCGAACCTTAGGCACACAAACTCTACTATTTATCCTTAGAACACTATCAGAATCAATTATAACTGCCTTGGCTTCACCGCTCAATACTTTGTCACGAATCATGCACAACCTGGGGTCTTCAAACTGATGAACACATATCTGTTCAAACAAGGAAGATCCAAACTCAACAAAAGCTAAAATACTCAAGGGGAGGAGAAATATCCAAATGAACAATCCGTCTAGCAAGCAACTGAACCTGTGAAGCTAAGGGCCTCTCCTCAGCTCTCAAAAATGCCAAACTCCCCATACTAGTAGCCATACAGCTCAAAGCATCTGCCACTACATTAGCCTACCCAAGGTGATATACGATGGAGATATCATAGTCCTTCAGCAACTCCAACCACATATGTTGTCTCATGTCCAGATAAGGCTAAGAAAAGATTTATCTGAGACTCCAGTGATCGGTAAATATATCACATTGTACCCCATAAAGATAATGTCGCACAACTTCAACACGAACACAACTGTAGCCAACTCCAAGTCATGGATAGGGTAGTTTCTCTCATGAACCTTCAGCAGTCTAGAAGCATAGGCTATCACCATGCCCCTCTACATATATACACCCCCCAAACCCATACCATAAGCATCATAATACACTACAAATGGAACTCCCTCCTCGAGTAAAGCAAGAATGAGTGCTAAAGTCAATAAATCCTTGAACTTTTGGAAGCTCTTCTCATAATCAAAGACTTCCCTTAGCCCTATTTCCCTTATTTATATCTCTTGTTGTTGTTTGCTTTGCTTCTATGACCAAGGATGTGTGATTGATATGCTAAGAGGCTTGTTTGGGTCCTTTCAGGTTCCTATTTAGAGTGTCACGTCGAGGCCCTAGACTTGGGTCGTGACACTTGAGTAGAGTTTCCATGGGAAGTGTCGCTCACATTAATGATGGCAATAAGGATGTAGCTCGAGAAGTTCATCGATTAGCTAGGTTGGGGGTTAGGTTGAATGAAGTTAAAAATGGAGGTGTGGAGGTTATGGATGGTCCCAAAACTTCTTTGATTGAAAAAGTCAAGTACAACCAAGACCTTGACCCTGACTTGTTAGAATTGAAAGCTTTGGTGAAGGATGGTAAAGTGGAGATTTTCTCCCAAGGGGGAGATGGTGCCCTTAGGTACCAAGGTAGGCTATGTGTGCCTAATGTTGATGACTTGAGGGAGTTGATTTTGAAAGAGGCCCATAATCCACCCTATTCTATTCACCCCGGTTCCACAAAAATATATAGTGGATTGAGGGAGATTTGTTGGTGGGGTGGTATGAAGAGGGATATTGCCAAGTTTGTAGCCAGTTGTCACAATTGCCAACAAGTGGAAGCCGAACATCAAAGGCCAGGTGGCCTACCCAAGAAATAAAAATTCCTACTTGGAAGTGGGAAGAGGTTAACATGGATTTTGTGATTGGGCTGCCAAAGACTAGGAAGCACTTTGATTCTATTGGGGTTGTTGTTGATAGGATAACAAAGTCGGCTCACTTTCTACCGGTTAAAAC
>JAPFFP010062731.1:0-49672 GCA_026153255.1 Solanum medicagineum | reverse complement strand
TTCCGGGGGCATTTTCGAGGCACGTTTTCGGGCACTTGTTGGGGTTGTTTCAATATCTCCCACTTGGGAACATTCATCCTCGAATGTAAAAGAGATGGACAAGACAAAAGTGATATAAACAAATCTGGCCCAACAAGAATGCAACATCACATTTAAAACAACATTTTCAAAATCTCAGCATACGTATAAAATCATCATAACTTGTCAACTTAAACATGAATGCATATGAATGACATAGGGAGTGAAACATAGGACTTGAAATCACATGAGGGACTTAGAATTAGTACCTTAGGCTTGAGTGGAGTGGAAAAGATAAGGATACGCTTTTGCATGTCCGCTTTGGCCTCCCAAGTAGCACTTTCGATCTATTGGTTCCTCCATAGGACCTTAACGGATACCACCTCCTTGTTCCTCAATCTCTTCACTTGCCTATCCAAGATCAAAACTGGAGTCTCCTCACAAGTCTAGTTATCCTCAAAAACACCCATAAAATCAATAGGCATAATAGCATTAGGATCACCAACACATTTTCTAAATATAGAGACGTGGAACAATGGATGAACCAAATTCATTTCACTCGGCAACTTCACTTCATAAGATGCCTTTCCAACCCTCCTCAAGACCTCATAAGGACCAACATATCTTGGGCTCAACTTCGTCTTTTTACAAAACAGACACACCTTTCATTGGAGAAACATTCAAATAAACTCAATCACCCACTTTGAATTCAAGGTCTCTTCTCCTTACATCAGCATAGGATTTTTGGAGGACTTTGGGTTGCCTGCAATCTCTGCCTAATCATCCTAACATTCTCAAAAGCCTCCATAACCAAATACGGACCTAATAAAGCCACCTCTCCAACACAAAAGAAGTTCACAGTTGATTTGTTGAAGGAATATGATACTATGGGTTATAGACCAATTCCATCTCCACTTGATACTAATGAGAAGCTTAAAGCAACAAAGGGTGAGCTTCTATGTAATCCTGCTCATTATAGGAAGCTAATTTTCAAGCTTAATTTTCTTCCAAACACAAGGATGGACTTAGCATATATTGTCCAACACCTAAGTCAATTCATGCAAACTCCTAGAGAACCACACTTGAAGGCAACCTATCATGTCCTTAGATACTTGAAACAGGATCCTGCACTTGGAATATTCATTTCTAACAAACTTGAGCTCAATGTTAGTACATTTTGTGACTCAGACTGGGTTGTTTGCCCTGACTCAAGGAAATCAATAAGTGGTTACTTAGTACTTATAGGATACAGTCTCATTAGTTGGAAGTCCAAGAAGCAGGCTACTATTTCATTGTCATCTGTAGAAGCAGAATATAGATCCATAAGTTAGGTTGTGGGAGAGTTAGTATGGATTGAGAGATTACTTCATGAGCTAGTAGTCGATTGCCCTCTACCAACTCATGTCTTTTGAAACAGCCAGGCAGCAGTTCACATTGCCACAATCCAGTCTTTCATGAGTGTCCAAAACACATAGAGGTGGATTGCCATTTTATTCAAGGGAAACTACAACAAAGATTGATCTCACTTCATTATGTTCCCACAGAATCACACTAGTTGATATATTCACTAAGGCCTTGACTGGAGTCAAGCGCAACACTGTTTTAAGCAAGTTGTCCATGAACAACTCACCTCCAACTTGAGGGGGTGATGAGATTATGTAATAATAGTCATGATTTGTACATGGTTAGTTAGTCAAATATGTAATTAGTTTGTTGAAGTTAGTTAGACAGTTAAGTAGTTAGTTTAGTTTGTTACTAGTTAGTTAGGAATAGTTGCTAGAATGTTCAATTACACAATTAGTGTGATTGTGTACATATTTGTATCACATAATAGTGTATTATTCTTTTAAGAAATAAGAATTCAATAATATTCCCTCATACTTCACTTTTTCTATTTTCTGAACTGTACCTCCATTAATGGAGGAAATCAGCTCAGTTTGCTAGATTTTCCTCTGTTTGGCTGATTGGCAACATCAGACTGTTTTATTAGTTTACATTCTTTCATTTTATTACAAATAGTTATATTGAATCTTATTCCAATTTTTAATTTATATTTGGAGATTTTATACCAATTATGATACCATTATTATCTCCTTGATTTTGCATAATTGTAATTATGAGACTTTGATATAATTTTAATTTTACTTTTCGATGGGTTGTGATTTGCCAACGGAGTGGAGAGTAATTGTGATCATGATTAATCCAAATTTTGGATTGTGACATTTGTATTTGTTTCATATTTACTGGACCACTTAATTCCCTATTTAGGTACATAGTTAGGAGTGACCAATCCTAGTTGTATAATAATAAATGAAATAAAAAAGTATCAAAATGGATTATAATACAAACCTACTTATAATTAATGAGAATTACATAAATTAGTAATAACCATATACATATATTGATAACAATTCACAATGAGTATCCCAATTCCCAAACTAATGATTCGTAAACCCAGCCACAGAATGGTTGGGAGATTATTATACTCTTTACAACCTCCGGTCAAATTCTAATAACGGTTCACAGTTGTTGCTTAATATCAGAAGTTGAAGGTATCATCTATTTTCCTTAGGGGCTACGATTTTTCTGCCCATGTTCTTGAGATTCACAACCAGAACGAACAAATTCACTGATACCGTGTTCACTACTTGAGAATTCTTGACTCGGCATTTCAGATTTTTTGAATTTCTTAAGATCATATGTACCTCCATCATATTCAGAACTTTCACCAGAACTAAACATTGCACTTTGGGACTTCTTCATTCCCTCATTCAAATCATCCAAAGATACATCACCTTCTAAAGCACGTACAATCTACAAAACATACATACATAAATAAGTAATTATCAGTCAATCTGTTTCATCATATATGGCTATGAATGTGAATTTGCAAAGGCTTTTGATAAGAGTAGAATGATTCTTTTCACTGATAAATGTAAGAGTTGCAATTATTAGGCTACAATTCTAATGCCTACAATATATAAGAATTTGATATAGAGTAATTGATAAAGAACATAAACACCATTGATATTAATAAAAATTTATTATGAAAAAGAAATTAACCTGACTCATTTTGGGACGTCTTCTTGCTGAATGTCGTATTGATGCAGCAGCGCAAGCCACCATACATAGCATCTCTTGGGCATCAAAATCTCCTTCCAAATGTGGATCTATTAGCTCATCATAATTTCCACCCTCTGTTGCACGAATGAGAATTGGCCTAGCCTGGAGATATATAGAGTAAAGATTTAAATAATATAATCACTAGATGTGGTGATTAATTTTATCACTCAGAGATGACGTTAACTAATCTTAAATATGTAAAGTAACAATTAAATTAAACTTGATTCAGTCAGTAACATCAAAATATACCCATTCAACTAAAGTATCATCATCACTGTTGATGTCTGTAGGACGGCGGCCAGTTATAAGTTCCAAGAGCATAACACCATAAGAAAAGACGTCAGACTTTTCAGTTAACTTGCCACTTGAAGCGTATTCTGGTGCTAAGTACCTATTGGTTCACATAAATAAATAAATATACTTCAATTTTTTGTTGCCAAACCATTGAAGAATTATGGAGTAGAAAATTTTTATGCAATGGAAACATTACTAAAGAAACCAAACATTGGATTACTCACCCAAATGTACCCATGATACGCGTAGAAACATGTGTATTACTGTCTGTAGAAAGCTTAGCTAATCCAAAATCAGCTACCTGAAAATATCATTGAGACAAATGAAGTAATAATTAATTTTGTTAGAAAATTGAAAGAGCAATTTGCAAAGTGTAGGTTTCTCCAAAGATTACCAATTATTTTCCCAAATACCTTAGCTTCATAGTTGTGGTCCAGCAAAATATTTGCCGCTTTGATGTCTCTATGAATAATGCGAGGGTGGCCTAGAATATTTATAAGAAAAAGCAATTTGTAATGAAAAGTATATACTTTCATTTATTGAATCAGAATAGTATAAATAAATGAACTTACAATCTTCATGAAGGTATGCAAAACCTTTGGCAGATCCTAATGCAATTTTAAGCCTCGTAGGAAAGTCCATAACTGGGCGGCCAGCTCCTAAAAGAGATGAGGAGAAAAAGATTAAGTACTAATGTACAATTAATGAGTGTGTTATTTTTGACTCATTTAAAGGATAAATCAATACCATGAAGGTGATACTCAAGAGTGCTATTAGGAACAAATTCATAGACCAAGAACCTTTGAGATCCAGCAATGCAATAACCAACTAAAGAAACAAGATGTCGATGATGTACACGGCTAATGATTTCAACTTCAGCTTGAAATTCTCGATCACCTTGTCCACTATTAGCTTTTAGACTTTTCACTGCTATATCCTTGCCATTTGGCAACACTCCTTTATGTACAAAGCCAAAGCCACCTTGGCCCAATAGATTAGCCTTTGAAAATCCTCCCGTTGCAGTAGATAACTCATCATATGTGAAACTGCTTTGGTTAAAACCAAGAGCCATTGATGGGTGTGGGGGCGGCAATGGATGTTGTTGTGGACCAGAGAAAGCAGCAGAGCTCAATTCACTGCTGCTCATCATTGGTGGTGGTGGTGGAGGTGCTATTGGCCAACTCAGTTCTGAACTTACATTAGTACTCGGTGGTTGTGGAGTAGGAATCTTCACCATATGTTCGGTTGATTGAATGTTGTTGTTGTTCTGCCAATTTCCATATTGTCCATTGTTGTAGTAGGCAGTACCTACATCAAACATTCAAAACACAACTATTTTGTGAATTTTATTATAAAAAAGGCACACACCAGGAAATAAGTGAGACTTGACTATCTTTGTTATTGTTCCACATTATAACTAGTTAACATGTTCGGACGGAAACAAAGTTAATGAGCTCAAATATCATGAGGCTGAAAGGTTAAATTTATAAGTTGGTCAAATTATTTTGCAAATACTTTCTGTCAAATATATGATAAGCTATAATCGGCCAACAATCATGAGTTGATTACTCCTAACTAATGTTTTTGAAAATGTTTCTGTGGTGAGCCATAGGGTGGGGTCTACTAAAAACGCTTTGAGGCTAAATTGAAGGTGCAAATCAATAGAGCATAAAACCCGAAATTTGAGGCGTAAAAGCGCACATTGGGCATCACTTTTATTTTTATTATTTTTTTAGACTATTTTTTTATAAATCACATTTTTTTAATTATGAGCATAATGATACTTATACTTTAAGTTATCATATTTTCTAAAATATATAAGAAAATAAAATAACTCTGATAAACAAATTTTTAGATAGTAGTGCATCAAACTGATAGGATAGAGATTCGTAGCATTTTGTACACCAAGGGGTCATTAGGTAGAGTGTATTGGGAAAAATAATGGATGAATTAATTCTTCGTATTAAAATAACTTGTTTGGTACGTTTTGACATGCTATGTATAATTGATGGAAGTACTAGTTATGCTTATGCACTCTATTGTGTATTAAGGAGTGTATTACTAATACCATAAATTTCTAGTTATTAGTAATGTAGTGGTTTAATTGAATGCATTAGTATAATTAAAGATCCAATTGTCTCTCAAAAAACTTTTTTACATTTTTTCCACCATAAAATATGGAGGGTTAGTAAATAAATTTTTTTAATGCATTAAATCAAATAATGCATAAAAATATAGTATCTATAATTAATGCAGGCATAATTAATACATGCATTATTAATACAATCAATATTTATACACTACTAAACGATCCCCACATAACTTTATTCATTTTGTTGTCCTTACTCTTACTCTTTTTATCTTTTCTTTGTTAAAAATATATACACAATAATCAATGTAATTATTAGTTGAGGGTGGAAAAGCTTAGTAAATGTGTAGATGGATGATTATTTTATTTTTTTAAAATGTAGAGATGAATGATGATTTTATTTGAAAATTATCTCAACTTTTATCATTTTTTATATTGTAATCTTTTTAAATAACAATATACTTTTTTCTATATTATTGGTGATTTATGTAAATTTATTTGTAGAATTATCGAAAAAAATTTTACTTTGATTATTTATTTTTTTTTTTGATAAAGTAATTTTTTTTAACCAAAGTGAACATTACAAGGTACGTACCAGCAGACTTGTACTTAGAACACCAAGTCATACTAGCATTACAATTCAAACTATCTCTACTTAATTAGTGTAGCAATTCTAAGGGTAAACATTAAGCTCACTTAGTCTACTACCTAATCTAATTTAGTGGGATCCTCTATCATGAACATTTCTTACAATCTATATCTCCTTCGTTCTTCATTTGTGCCAGAAAATTCTAGAATTGTATTTCATCCACTATATATATATATATATTGGTGGTCATTCAATTTTGTGTTTATCACGCCAAAATTAATTTTGTATTTTTGTTGGTCATATTTTTATATTTTGCATCTAGTTTTGCCCAAATCATCTAAACAAAAATTACACTCGATTTTTCGTACTTTGCATAAAAATATGACATATCACTACAAAATAAGTTAATTACATCTAACACAATTTTAGAAATCTTCCTCTATGTTTTGCCTCATAATATTATCTTCATTGTAGTTTATCGTGTTACATTTACCAACTTTTTATTATGCTTCTGATAATACCAACGCATTATCATTAATGTAAAAAATATAATTTTACTACTTTTCCCTTACCGATATACTCCTTGTATAGTGAACTTCATGAACACATTTTTTGAATCAACAAATCATTTGCTCTATGAGAATAAAAGAATTCAATGGCAAGTGCAAAATGAACGAGTTTAATATAATCAATGGCTTCAAATTGTTAAAAATAAATCAAAATGTGGACATAAATATGACTTCATACACCCTTTATGGTTATGTTTAATATGCTTTATCGAGCTAATTAATCTATTTTGCAGAGTCATACTGTATTTTTAGTATAAATTATAAAAATTCGGGTGAAATTTATTTTTAATTGACTTTCGTAAAACTGAATTAGCTTATGTGAAAGAATATAGAAAAAAAATGACTTTTACCTAATGAACTTTAAAGTTTGATAATTTTTATGTGGTATAAAATAAAAATAGAGAAAGACATTAAAAACACTCCTAAACAAGGCAAGAATTATTAGTTTCATTCTTCAACTATGGTAGTGAAAATCACATCTCTCTATTTGACTAACTGAACTTAAATATACTGTTGATTTTGTAACAAGAGTGAAATACACTCCTAAATTTTTGTTAAGTTAACGAGTGTTTTTAACACTTGTGATAGTCGAGGGTTTATTTTATTTTAGTTAGTTAAGCAGAGGGATTCTTTTAAGATTATCAATAGTTCAGGAATGAAACTAATAATTTGTATCAAATTCAGGGGCATTTTTAATAGTTTTCTCATAAAAATTTAATTTTTTTGGCCACAACCTTTAAGGTTAAATGATTATTATGTAACAATTCTTTTCTTCTTTTTAAAAAAAATTGTCTGATTTGTAAAGGGAAAATTAAATGACCATGGTGCAATTTACTCAACAATTGCATAAATATTTAAACTGGATACTAGTAAAACCCTGAATTCGCAAAAGTCATTTGTTTTTGGTTGCAGTAGATTCATAACCAGATTTTTTTCAAAAAAACTGAGAGCCGAATCAGTTTTGAAGCAATGCACATTTACCAATTCTTTTCAAAGCTGTTGCATTTGAAAAGAATTCTATTGAAATGATATTAAATACGAAAACAGTAAGTTGAATATAAAATAGAGTATAAGTTAAGAGAAGAAAGAAGAGCTTTGAGTCTCCCTTGTTTGCAACTTTAATCTTTCCAACAAGTACCTCAGTCTTCTTATTTGGGATTTCAGCTACTTTCCTTGCAAAACCATAAGCTTTTGCGGTATATCTCTTCAAGTAAAACTTTGCATTAGCAAAGTGTGCTTCGTCTTCACTGAAGGGATTATCATCTACAACAATCCTTTTTATGACTCCATCCTCATAATACTTCAAACATTGGTGGTAGGTAGATGGAACCACTTTGTTCTAATGTACCCAAGACCTTCCGAGCAAGATGTTATATGAAGTCTTCGTATCAATTACATGTAGCCATGCGCTTGATTGTAACTCTCTAATAGTAAGGTCTACTTTGATAGCACCTATGGCCCTTTGTCCACCTAGGTTGAATCCTTGGATCATTAAGCAACTTTCAGTAAGATCTTCCATTGAAATCCCAAGTTCCTTCATTGTGCAAATCAGAAAAATGTTGATACCAAACCCACCATCTACCAGGATTCTATTTATACTTTGCTCAGGCACAAAACTAACCATGAATAAAGGGCGATTATGAGGTGTCTCACCAAGTAAAAGATCATCATCAGAGAATGTAAATTTGGCCATTCATATGTCCTCGACCTCAGGAGTTGACTTGGAAGGTCTTTGAGTGATGGATATGACAAAGTTGCAACTTTTGCTTCCTTCTCGTCAATATTACAACATAGAGCTTTTGCGCCATCACATGTGGACTTGGTGTGAAACCATCTCGGCAGATAATCTCCAAATGCAATCGGTCGATGCAACTCTTGATATTGACGCACCTTCATTTCCTCCTCCTTTGAGCGCACAATCAACTTTTTTATTTAGGGCCTTCTCCCCATCTTTCCCCTAACGTATTCCTTAGTCGACTCCTCATGTGAACTTGCTTTATGACGTCTACGATGAGTCACGAGCCATCCACAACCATCAAGATGATCTTCCTGGTCTAAAATATATGGTAGTTTGTACTCCATAACCATATGTTCATAATGTAGCATCCATTCGTCATTTCCCAAAGGCCTGTCTAGCCTACTGCATATCCTGTTTGATCCCAATTGTCTATTAGTCCAGGTATAATAATCTCACTTCCACAACACCTCATTCAATGACAAATCATGTGTACAGTCAGCAAAATCCTTGACTTCTGTATTTGTTACTGTTGCGCCATTCAGCTTATCTTGATTTTGTAGGAGAGCATTGAAATCTCCCCATACAATCCAAGGTTTATTTCATTGAGTTGCCACCATTCTTAACTCATCCCATAAGGTTTTCCACAATTCTATTGTGTTATACCCATACACCACTGTCATACAACAATCAATCTTCTTATTGCTGCTAGTTATTGCAATGCATGAATTGAGCTCCTTGGGCAAGTTCCTTCACTTGATTCACATTTTCATCCCATAGTAGCTAGATTCTCCCATTCATAGCCTTGGTGTAGTTATGTAACAGCTTCCAATCAGGTGTTATTCTTTGAGTTATAGCATCAGCCTTATTCATCTTAACTCTAGTTTCTACCAAACCTACTAGCTTTATGTTACTTTCTTTTATATATCTACCCAATTCCTTTTGCTTGTACCTTTTATTTATTCCCCTTATATTCCATACTAACCCAAGACATTTTTCCATTAATAGGAGGTTCCACCTCCTTCATCTAGAAGTCTTGAGGTTACAGCATCTATAGGTTAAAGGACTGGAAAATCATTTTTCATTGTTAACGAGATTGCTTGTGCCTTCATGGGACTGCCACTTGGAACGCTGTTGTTTCCCTTTTCTGTCTGATTTCTTCTAGCCATCACTGGTATAAACACCTCTTCTTCCTATTGTATCTCTTTTTGTTTGGTATTCATATCACCTTTCTAGGTTGGCTTTGAGTCATTTTCCTTTGCCTTCTGATGAGCCTTATCTTTAGGCATCCATGTAGGAACCACTCTTGGTTGTTTTTGCTTAATACGATCCTCTTTTGGCTTAGCTTGCACCTGCTTCTTTGCTACCTTCTTGTGACAATTATGTCCTACCATCATAAACTCTTCATAATATTTAGGTTTCCAGTCAAACATCACCTCTTGTTGAAATGATTGTCCATTGGCATCCATCACTATGATTTCTGATGGTATTGGCTTTGTGACATCCACTTCTAGGAGCATTCTAGCATAGGATATTGTTGTTTGCTTAGTTGTGCATTCATCAGCAAATACAGAATCCCTAAAGCACTAGCAATTTTATTCAATGAATCAAACCCCCAGCAATTTCACGGGAGTTTCAGAAGAGTTACCCATAGGGGAAACTCAGTAAGAAACTCTGTTTTGAAATCCAAATTAGGTGTCCATTGCTTCAGGATTATAGGCGTGTTACTGATGCTGTATGGTCCTACAAATAGTACCTCCCTCATGTCTGATTCAGATTGGAATTTGACCATGTAATATCCCTCATCATGATAGAATAGATCAGGCTTTGCCACATTTGCCCATGTCTGTGGGACAAATCGTTTCATGTAATTGTACCCCGGCATTTCCCCGATTACATACAGTACTAAGGATTTTTCCATTTCTCTTCTTCTTTCTCCTGTTCTTTTTCTCCAGTTTAACAACCTGGCTGCCATTGACAATTTCAGGTGTTACATAATTTAGCGACATTCCATTGCTAGCAACCCTATTACCTGTAAACAAGCTGGCCCGGTGGTTATTCTCCTTCTATTCTTCGTTGTTTGAGTGTATTTCACTTTCATTGTCCTTCAAAACTCTTCCCTAAACTCGATCTGCATTTTCCAATGGCATAGTATCCAATGTCTTTGTCGTAGTAACCTCTGGTATTTTCTCTGTTGCAACCATTATATCTGGTGTCGATGTTCCCTGATTAATCACCGGGCTCCAATTGGTGATCCGCTGAATAAAAATGGTTTCAACTCACTCTAGTCTCTTAAAGCCAAAGAAAATCAAATCAAAGCTTGATTATTAATGCTCAACCCCTATCACTCCAACCTATTCCCAAATAATTATTTTTGAAAAAATTATTTTTCATGAAAACAATTTTTAATTTTTTTTCTACTTCAATATCCTATCACCCACCCACTCCCACCTTATCCTCAACCCTCATCTAAATTTTCTCTATTTCAATACCAAAACTTAAATTTTAATTTTAAAAAAAATATTTTTTTCAATAAAAAATTTTGAAAAATTCACCCCACCTCCCCACTTCCATCTTACCCACCCACATTTCCACCTTACCCCCCATAAGGGTGTCCAAAAATTGAACCGATCGATAAATCAAACAAAAAAGAATATTATTGGCTTGTTATTATCGGGTTATTGGGTTAACTGGTTTTTAGTGATTTTTACAAAAAAAAAAATTATCAGATTATCGGTTCGATTTGACTTTTAACATTGGGTTGTTAGGTAAACCGATAACTCATTAAGACTAAAATAATTTACTACTTTATCCTTTCATAAATATTAAATATTACTCCCTCCGTCCCATTTATGTGGCACCCTTTGACTTGGCACAATGTATAAGAAAAAAGGAAGACTTTTAAAACTTGTGGTCTAAAATCATTTTTAGATACTTGTGTGACTGAGAATCATTTCATTAAAGATAAAAAGAGAATTTTAAAGGTAAATTATTTCCAATTAGAGTAAGGTGACATTGTTTTTGGGACGGACCAAAAAAAAGTGTCACATAAAATAAGATAGAGGGAGTAATAATTTAACATCACTTGATACTAAATTGTTACTCGTAAGATATGTATTTGCTTGGTTGCTAATATATAACTCTTTTGTTGGAAAATAAATTAGAATATGAGGTAAAATTTGACCTCATATTCTAATTTACTTTCCAACAAGAGAGTTATATATTGAAAACCAAGCAAATACATGATTTGTTGGTTTAATTTGTTATTGGTTTATCATATTTAAAAATCGAAAACCGATAAATCGAACTAATAATAACCTAATCGAACCGATCGATACACACCCCTAACCCCCACCCCCCATTCCCTTACCCCCACTCCCGGCCCCAAAATTTTTTAAGAAAAAAATTCAAGCACACAAAGACTTTTTCTAGTGTAATTAAGAATTTTTTTTATTATGAATAGGGATCTATGAATTTATATGGGTACTCATATTTACCTATTTTAAAAATATGAGTAATCCACAAAAATAAATATGAATTAAATGGAGTCATTTTACTTGGATTGAAATCGTCACATGTGCAAACACTCAACAATATCTCCTAAAGGCTCCACCGTCGAAGTTACAGCCGACGAAGAAGGGTTTAAGGGAGTCTGGTTCGACGGAACCATACTCAGTGTCTCCTCCTCTGCTTCGAAGAAGAAGAAAGTGTTGGCTGAGTACCGGAGCATACTTGCTGATGAAAATGGGTCCAAGCCTTTGAGGAAATTTGTGAATGCTTCTTTTGTTTGACCGGTGCCTCCGCTTGAAATTGTTGAGAGTTTTCAGTTACAAGACGTCGTTGATGCATCTTACAAGGACGGTTGTTGGACTGGTGTTATTACTAGGGTTCTTGACGATTCTAGGTACCAGGTGACTTTTAGTAATCCGCCGGACGTGCTTGAGTTTGGGATTTCTGAGTTGAGGCTTCACAAACAATGGGTCAAAGGGAATTGGGTCTTACCCGGGAAGCAGGTATTATCATTTCGTATCCGTCTCTTTGGTTTGTTTATGTTTCTCTATTTTCTTATACTAGTGTTTAGCAATTGGGAGTATGGGTAATTTTTATTGCATGCGTTTCTGAGGAACATTTTCCGGTGGGTGGGGTAGAAAAATAGGTTATTTTGGTAACATTTTTTTTTAAGCAGTTGATGTTATTTTCCATTTATGTACAGAAATATGTTGCACATTTCAAGGTTACCAAACATTGTAAAGTGATTTAATATAGGAATATACATTTTCTGTTTTGCATACCAAATATTCTAGTTAGCTAGACACACTGTGTTTCATCTACTTTGCTGTATTGTTTTCGTTTCTACTTAAAGCTCTTAGCTTTGGTTGTATGACTAAGGTCGTTATCGGCTTGAATTCTCGAGTTTCTATAATTGTCCTCGTATCTTGTCATGTCTAATTGTCGAAAGAGAACAGACTCATTGATGTTTAGTGTGGGAAAGAATGTGGAAGTATCCTTTGATAGAGATGATCGCCGTGATGCTTGGTTTCCCTCCAAAGTCCTTGAACATTGTGAAAATGGCTCTGTTTTGGTGGAGAGGTATCAGACAGTCGACAATAAGGCATCTATTGACAAAGTAACAGTTGCTTCCTTCCATATCCGACCTTTACCACCACATATCAAAAGGAAGAAATTCAATTTGCTGGCAAAAGTGGATGCATTTTATGATCTTGCCTAGTGGAGTGGTGTCATCACTAGAGAGCTTGCTGATAATAGGTATATTGTCCTTTTTAAGCACACAAACATGGAGAAGGAGTTGAACGACGCTTATTTGAGACCTCGTATGGATTGGAAAGATGGGCAATGGTTTAGAACCTCTCGGGTATGGTCCATTTGAATTTCAGGTCTTGTACCTTTATGGAATCAGACTAATAGTTTGTGTCTTTCTTTCCTGGTGGTCATAATGGTGGTTGTGGTTATATAAAAATAACATAAAAATAAAATGGTGGAAATGCTTTTATTGTTGGCCTTGTATAATCCATCTGCTGCTGTAAGTTGTAAATAGCAAAGCACCAGTTTTAGTTTGCAGCCGCCTCCCCCTCTTTCCCAACTAACAAACCACACCTATGCAGGTGATATGTGTTCATTTAAGTTGACGCATGAAAGCGGTCCATGCATCTGTATTTGACGGATGACACTCGGAGGAGATATTCTTCATTCCTAAGTTGTGAAAGGTTAATTCTTTGGTTGTTGTTACACTGGGAGTTGGCATCGTACCTATCAAGCTTTTCCCAGTATCAGATTGTGGGCATCCAGTTGCATGACTTTGAGCTAGATATACACATTAACATAAATTTTCCTCTGAAAAAGTATATGTATAACAAAAGACAAATGATGATCTTCTTGTACTGTCACTGGGTATGTATTCCTCTAAACTTACATGTTATCATTTGCTTTATAAGTTTTGCCTAATTCTTTCTTGAGTTATTTGACTTTCTTAATTGTGTATCTGATTGTGAATATCGCATGAGCTAAGAAGTGTTTATGGGGTACATAGTAAGCAAAGTACTTGGTTGACGTGAGGTTTGTGTTGACTTTCTGATTCCAGATCTTTGACCTACGTTGATTGTCTGGTCAAAGCTGAAATACAGTGTTGTTTGAACTGCCCTTCTGTTTTATCTTCTTCACTATTGCTAAAGCTTATCCAAATTTACTTTCAGGACATTCCAATTCCTTCAGATTGTCAAACTAATGGAAGCAATAACTGCATTGACACTAGTATCTCAAAAAAGGATATTCCACTTGGCAGATCAAGCATTATGAATGAGATCTCTAAGGAAAGAACAACCCTGAAAATTATTTGCCTCCCCAGCATGTCCATTTCTGTCAAACAGGAGCATGAGTGTCCAAGAAAGACAATTGATAATCCAGAATACTTACGGTATATAATCATGATTCTGAAACCATCTCCCTTGATATGCTTCAATCATCTAGCAGATAAAATACCACCTGGCAGCAATATTTCCCAGCCAATGCTGGCCGTAAATCCTCCTTTGTCTCTGCTGAACCATGCATGAGCAGCACTCTAATAGGCCTGCTGCTAGTGACGGAGTGCATGTTTCTCATACTCGCAGGGTCATCTGATCATTGAGTACCCATGGCTTTCAGTGGTGTCGTAGGATCAACAATATTATTCCACCCTGGCTTATGATCCCAACCGCAACCCAGATAACCACTCTTTTTCTCCCCTCAAGCTGCAATGGAATTGAATTTTTAGCCAACGTCCAAACGAAAGTAATCTCACAAAGTCACGTATAACTATGTGAATCATAAATGTAAATTACATCACCTATAACGAAAATAATATAGCAAAGTTATTTTATTCGAATAAAATGTTGCGAGAATAAAAAGAAATGATAATAGATTGGTAAACTACAAAGCAAAGTGGAATAATAGATGAGAAAAAAATATCAAAGAAAATAGAATTGTGAATTACTAAATACTACTACTAATGGATTTATTTTTTTTTCACCTTGTTAGTATCAAGATTTAACAGAGGTTGTTGCCATGAGGATTGCTGTTATAACTCAATTTGTTCTTTGTTTTTAAGTTTCAAATTACAGTAATTACCAATTTGGTAATCCACATATACATATGTACAAAATCAGAAAGTTCACAATCCCAAAAGAAAGATGACTGGACCAGTACAATGCCACCAAACATCGATTCACCATCTAGGGGAATATAAATCTTCCCTATTATTTACTTACATCCATATAGTTTGTACTAACTTTACGAGAGCTTTAATCAAAGATCAGATGTGATCACTTTTACGTTGCTAATTTATATGCCATACATATGTATGATGATAGTTTGAACTTGCACGACAACTTAAGTTATCCCAAAATTGACCAACACATCCTCAAGCATCAGGAAATACCCAAAATAAATGTGTCCGGTATCCATGCACTCCCCATACATAAATAAGTATAATAATTCTTAACAAATTGATGGTTATCGGTTATGATTGAGTTTTGAACACCCCTATCGTAACTCTGTGTCAGAAAGTGATACAATCAAATTACTTGAAGACCTGCTTGAGATGACTGTGGATCCAAAATCAACTAAGTTATCTATGACCTAAAATCATATATATGCCTCACTACCTATTTAGATTTTTTTTAAAAAATCAACCAAAGGATAGTCAGCCTAAACCTGAACAACCCAATATAATAATAAAAGTGAAAAATAAAAGAGTCTAAAATAGTAGGTATGCATAAGAAAGTCGAACTAAAACTAACCATCCTAGAACTGGTGTCACATGTAGAGCCACTAGATAATAACACTCGAAGAAATACAAGTCTCAATATCTAGTACATGAATTGAACATAACATAAACATAGAATCCACGAGGGTCTGTTGAAGCCACAAGCCACTACCTCTTAAGAATCCAGAAGCATAATCCCACAATGACAAATCTAATCAGGAGGAATCGGGCTCACAACCTACAAAAATGTAGCAAGGGGTGAGCACCGAACAACACAGTACTCAGCAAAATGAAAACTAAGCATGAAGTAAAACAATGAAGAATACAAGTGTCACGAGCCAAGCCTAGGGCCTAGACATGACATGGCGCACGGGGAACCCGCAGGGACACAAGCAAGAATCTTAACATACCATTACACATCCTTAGTCGTGGAAGCAGTAAAATAACAATAAGAGATAGTAAATAGGGATAAACGGGGCTATGAGACATTTTTCATATCATAAAATATCAAAAGAGTCAAGAGCGTCAAAGCACATAGCATCATTATAACTTGTCCAACAACACCTCTAAACATAGAACTTAGCGGGGGCCAAGATAAGCAATCGGGCTCACCCTCATAGTCAAAGCATACCATAAAGAAAAAAGAGTCCATACATAGCATAAATCAAGAGAAGTATGTCCGCGAAGTTGAGGACTCACCAACTTGCTTTGAGAAATATCACACTAGCCACGTGGATGATGAGGATGATCAAGTGGGGACCCGTCTCATACATGGTAACGTCATGTAGGCATAGAGTATGCATTACTATGTTTGAACATACTAAGTATGTGGGATGCAATGCAAAAATAGATAGGCAACATAGTCAAAATGCATAATTAGGCAAATAGATGAACATATAACAATATGGCATGAATGATTGATACTTGATGTAAACATGCTTGTATATAGAACATATTACATGTGTAGAAATAGACCATCATCACAGACCAAGCAACTTAGTACTTGGAATCTAAGGTAGACCACTCCTTAGAAGTGATTGAGGTGCCAACCCCTCAATTGGTTGATGGCTTACCACCCCCATCCAAGGTGATTGAGGTACCAACCCCTTAATTGGTTGATGTTTTACCACCCCCATCCAAGGTGATTGAGGTACCAACCCCTCAATTAGCTTATGGCTTACCACCCCCATTCGAAATGATTGAGATACCAACCTCTCAATTGGTTGATGGCTTACCAACCCCATCCGAGATGATTGAGGTACCAAACCCCCAATTGGTTGATGGCTTACCACCCCTATCCAAGATGATTGAGGTACCAACCCCTCAATTGATTGATGGCTTACCACCTCCATCCAAGGTGATTGAGGCATCACCATTCACTTGGCTATGGTCAACTCACAACACAATATACACTTCTCATGAAATCAACACATTCATGTCACCCTTTAATCATCATAAAGTCACTTAATTCATATACCAAGCATTAGGCCTTCAACAACTCAAGATACATTAACCAGTCATTTCATCAAACACTTGGTGGGAGTGCAATGCTAGTGTAAAATCATGCAATTCAAGAGTAAAACCTTGTAAGTAAATCTAATGTAAAACCACCTACCAACACTTGGTAATACCCTCATGGAATATATATCAAAACCCTTCATCAAATCTCAAGATAGATCTAAGATTCATAGCTCAAAACATGCACAAATAATCACACTTTTACAAAACCCCAACATATGAAACGACCCCAAAAAGTGCCTGAAAATGTGCCTCGGAAGTGCCCAGAATCGTAATTTCTATATACCTCAGAATTTGTGAGTGATATCAAAAATTCAACTTCATATTCTTGTTCAGGAGGTCAAATTGAGTGGGAAATAGATCTAACCCCGATTTTAGAGCAAACGAATCGCAATTTCATTTTTTCAAAAATAGAATTCTAGTGAGTGGTACGCGTCATTGGCGCGACACACCACTGTGTTATTTTGGTGCCAGCTTTCAAGTTCGGTCCAAGACTTTTGGGTCTTGGTGCTAAGCTCTACCACACGTGAAAGTACCTATACTTAGCCATATTTCACCCTCATATCATTCAAAATATTCCCAATACTCATTCAAACACTTAGGCAAATATTTCACTCCTAAATTCAAGTCTCAAAACTCATCCAGACTTCAAGGTTCTCATTCAAGCTTCAAGTCTCCATCTTCAATCTTTATCAAGCTATTCTCCAAAGCTAAGGTATGTGGGTTTCTTTCATGGGTTCCTTTCACCCATGATGCCCAAGCTTCCTCTTACTAAAATTTACGTGATTTGAAGATGATTTACTCATGGGTCTTACTTATTATGAATTTCACTGTACACTATGTTGGGGTTTATAAAATTGTAACTGTTTTAGCATGTTTGATCTATGAATCTAAGACCTAATGTGAGATTTGTTGAAGGGTTTTGATGTATATTGTTTGATGGTGTTACCAAGTATCTATCGGTGGTTTTACACTGAATTTTCTAACATGTTTTCACTTTGGATTGCATGATTTTATACTAGCATTACACACCCTCCAAGTGTTTGATAAAATATCTGGCTATGATTTCTTAAGGAATTGAAGGTCCAATGCATGTCTTATGAGTTGAATGGTGATATGATATGATAAGGAAGGGAACATATATATAAGATGATGAGAAGGAGGAGGAAAGGAATGTATGTATATGATGAGAAAGGAGTGTATATATATGATATTATCTTTATAGTATTGGGGATGACCAATCCTCACTCGGGAGGTTGTAGGCTCAGGCAACCTTGTTGAGGGTTTTATACCTCGATCGCCTCGCTCAGAAGGTGGCAGACCCGTGCAACCTTGTTGGAGGTTTATACCCATCAACCATGTTGGGGTTTTGTACCCATCAACCTTGTTGTGTGTGTGGGGGGGGGGGGGGGGGTTTGTACTCCATCAACCTTGTTCGGGAGGGGGGGTTGTACCTCATCAACCTCATGAAGGGGTTTGTACCTCATGCGCTTCGCCAAGGCGGTGGTAGGCCTTGGATTGCACTAAGAATGGTCACTCTTCAGACTTGTATTATATTCTATATAAGCATGACTTTACTTCAAGCTTCATTCATACATGTCATATTGCTATAAGCTTATTCGTTACCTATGTTATACATTTTTTCTATGGTTCTTATCACTTGTTGCATTGCATCCTACATACTTAGTACATTCAAACATACTAATGCATACTCTATGCCTACATGATGTCACCATGTAGGAACCGGAGCCCCACTTGAGCATCCTCCTCCACGTGGCTAGTATGATATCTCTCAAGTTTTTTGGTGAGTCCTCCATTTGGGGGACAATGTTTATGATCTTATGTTATGTTCTAAGACTATCCTTCTTTTATGTATGTATTGACTATGAGGGTGAGCCCGGTTACTTATCTTGGCCCCTTCTCTTATCTATGTAGTAGAGGCATTTTTGGACGTGATATGTATCTATGCTATTTGCCTTGACTCTCTTGTTTCTTGATGTTTATGATATGGTAGTTTACCCTAAACAGGTTTGTCCCTATTTACCATTTCTTGTTGTATTTTATTGCTTCTGAGATCAAGGATGTGTAATGATATGTTAAGAGGCTTGATTGGGGTCCCTTCGGGTTCGCCATGCGCCATGCCACGTCTAGGCCCTGGGCTTGGGTCGTGATAAACTTGGTATCAGAGCACTAGGTTGTTAGGTCCTTAATGTCCAACACACCGCGCCGATGAGGCATTCTAGGAAATGTTTCACTTCTTCTTGATCTATGTCGTGTGATAGAGTTAGGCCCCCTAGGGTTTATTGCTAATCCCTAACCATTACATTTCAGGATATGTCTCGAGCTACTCAGTACGGTGATGTAATTAATGTGGAGGTTCGCAATGCTCTTTTATTAGTATTGGCCAATGCGGTGACCAAATTGGTGACTCACCTTAATTGACAAGTGAATGCTCCCGAGACTTCAAATGGTAAGAGGAGAGGTAGTGAGGCCAAGAGGGCCAGTGTTGAAGGAAAGTTCCAAAGTCCGAAAGATAGAGGTGGAGTGGTACCTTATGCTAGGTGACCAAAGTATGGTAGATGCCATGATGGCCCATACTTGAGAGGTACTGACGCTTGTTATGGTTGTGGAGAGTTAGGTCATAAGGTAAAGGAATTCCCTCATAAACGCAATAAGAGTAAAGGAGGTGATGATGGGGTGACTCATCCTGGATGCCCAAAATGTGGGAGTAAACCTGGTGGTGCATGTTGGAGGAACACGGGTGCATGCTTTAAGTATGGTGAGATGGACCACGAAATTCCAGATTGCCCTTATGCTCAAGACAAGGGTAACGGTGGTGATGTTGATCAGGGAGCTCGAGGAGGGGATGAGGTGCCTGATGTTATTGTCGGTATGTCAAAATTTCCTTTGACTTTGATGTGCTTACATTGATAGGTCCGGCGTGGCGCTATTCCTTTCATTATTTCTTTTGGGTTACTAGTGGGCTCCTTGTATGTCCCAGGTTGTTATGTGAACCTTTGGTGTCTACCTCTTTATTGAGCATGTTGTTGTTGAGAATGTTCATAGGTGTTGTTCCGTGTTCACATTGCATTAGGTCTTGCCTTGTGACTTATTGGGTTTGATGTGGTGGATTTCGATGCCTTACTTGGGATGGATTAGTTGCATAGATGTTGTGCCTCCTTTAGTTGTAGGGCTCGTGGGGTTAGAGTCCAACTCCCTAATGAACCCATCCTTTAGTGGGAGGTTGTTAGGTGGTGGCAAAGAAGGTAGGTCCATTTCATGTACTATGGTACGCTTGATCTCTAAGGGTTGCATTCTTTGTCTTGTGAGTGTTAGGGATGTTGCACCTAAGTTATTTCTATTTGAATTATTTTGGGTGGTAGATGAGTTCTTGAATGTCCTTTCCGATATTGTGGATTTAGGGTAGTATCTTTTGGTTTGGCTACTTGCATATCATGCTTCCAATGAGTGTATGGTCCATAAGGTCGTAATATGATGGTTAAGGATGGGCGATCCATTTGGTCAACTACTAAGATTGATTTTGGTCTGGGATTTGTCCCCAAGTTAGGATGAGGGTAGGTAAAATCCCTACGTTCCCTATCGGACTAGGAGTGAGCATTTGAGTAGTGGTAGAGTTGTCCGGTTGACTTATGCACCGACTATCTTTTTGGGTTTCATGAATAAGGTCTTAAAACCCTACCTTGGCATGTTTGTGGTGACCTCTAGTGGTGCAACACTGAATAATTTAGAGCTTGTGAATCATTTGGGGTAGTGTTGCAAGTCTTGGGGGATGAGATGTTGTTTACTAAATATGACAGGTGTGAATTGAGGGTAACAAGAAGGTTGTTAGAACTCCTTGAGGACTATGATATGAGTGTTCATAGTTTTTTCCCCAATAAGGCTAAGGTTGTGGTCGGTGCTTTAAGTAGGACACCTATGGGTAGCCTAGCATATGTTGACAGTGGTGATATAGAGATGGATAAGGAGGTCCATCGGTTGGCCCGGTTGGGAGTTAGGTTGGAAGAGGTTGGTAATGGTGGTATTGTTGTTGTTGATAGTTCTAAGTCTTCAATGGTTAATGAGGTAAGACCAAAGCAAGATCTTGATTCCTCCTTGTTAGAATTGAAGGTCTTGGTGAAAGAAGGCAAGGTGGAGATTTTCTCCCAAGGGGGAGATGGTACCCTTAGGTACCAAGGTAGGTTGTGTGTGCCTTGTGTTGATGGCTTGAGAGAAAGGATCCTTGATGAGGCCCATAATTATTCTTATTCTATTCACCCTAGTTCTACCAAATGTATAGAGATTTGTGGGATGTGTATTGGTGGGGAAGCATGAAGAGGGACATTGCGAAATTGTTTCCGGTTGTTGTGGTTATCAATAAGTCAAAGCCGACCACCAAAGGTCGGGTGACCTAGCACAAGACATAGAGATTCCTACTTGGAAGTAGGAGGAGATTAATATGGATTTTATGGTTGGGTTGCCCAAGACTAGGAAGGGTTTTGATTCCGTTTGGGTTGTGATAGATAGGATGACACAATTGGCTCACTTTATACCTGTTAAGACCACATATGGGACTGAAGATTATGTTAGATTGTATATTCATGAGTTGGTGAGATTACATAGGATGCCCTTGTCTATCATATCGGATCGTGGTTCTCAATTCACTTCACTTTTTAGGAGGTCCTTCCAAGGAGGTCTTGGTACAAGAGTTAAACTCAGTATGCCTTTCACCCCCAAACGGATGGCCAAGTTGAAAGAACTATCCAAATGCTTGAAGATATACTCAGGGCTTGTATTTCGGAGTTCAAGGGTAGTTGGGATGATCATCTTATATTGGTTGAGTTTTCCTATAACAATAGCTATCATTCTAGCATCGGTATGTCTCCTTTTGAGGCTCTGTATGGTGGATGTTGTAGATCATCGGTTGGGTGGTTTGAAGTAGGAGAGATGGCTTTTTTGGATCCGGAACTTGTTATGGATGCTATGGAGAAGGTAAGATTGATTAGAGAAAGGTTGGAAACTGTCCAAATTTGTCAAATGTACTATGTCGAAGTGAGAAGCGGAGAGATTGAATTTCAAGTCGGTGATTAGGTCGATTTGGAGATTTCACTCATATAAGGTGTGGTTTGCCCTGGTAAGAAGGGGATTGGGTTCATGGTTTGTGAGTATTCACAGGGTGTTGGGGAAGATTAGTGAGTTTGCATACGAAAAGGAAGTGTCTTTGGATAAGGATATGGTTCGTCCGGGTCTTCACGTTTCTAGGATTGAGGAAGTATGTTAGTGATTCAAGTGTTAGGACTCTTGTGGTTATGGACGCTTTGGAGGATGAGTTGACTTATGAGGAGGTCCGGTGGAGAAGTGGGGTGGACATGAGTAAAGGTCGATTTTTAAGGGTGTAGTGTTCGTCAAGGCCCATTGGAAGGATCGTCAGGTTTAGAGTGTCTTTCGGGAAGCGGAGCGGGCATGGAAAGCAATAGTTGTATCTCTTTCATTCCACGCTTATGATAATACATCAGGTTCTTATATGATTTTAAGTCTTATGTTTCAGCCCCTGTGTCATTGCATAAATTCACGTCTAAATGGCAAGTTCATGACCATTTTACACTTATATTAAGATTTTTAAAAAGATGTTTAAGTGCATTGTGCATCTTTATGTGGGCTTAAATTGTCATGACTACTTCTCTCATATACGTTTCTTTGACATTTGGGGATGAATATTTCCAATGGGAGATATTGAAACGACACCATAAAGTACACAAAAATGTGCCTCGGAAGTGCCCAGAATCGTAATTTTCATATATCTCAAAATCCGTGCGTGATATCGAAAATCCAACTTCATATTCTTTTTCAGGTGGTCAAATTGAGTGGGGAATGGGTCTAACCCCGATTTTTAGAGCAAACAAATTGGGATTTCATTTTTTCAAAAATCGAATTCCAGTAAGTGACACACGTCATTGGTGCGATGTGTCACTATGTTATTATGGTGCCAGTTTTCAAGTTCGGTCCAAGACTTTTGGGTCTTGGGCCTAAGCCCTCCCACAGGTGAAAATACCTATAATTATCCATATTTCACCTTCATATCATTCAAAATAATAGTCAATGCTCATTAAAACACTTAGGCAAATATTTCACTCCTAATTCAAGTCTCAAAACTCATCCATACTTCAAGGTTCTCATTCAAGCTTCAAGTCTCCATCTCCAGTCTTCATCAAGCTATTCTCCAAAGCTAAGGTATGTAAGTTTCTTTCATAGGTTCCTTTCACCCATGATGCCCAAACTTCTTTTTACTCAAAATTGCATAATTTAAAGATGATTTACTCATGGGTCTTATTTATTATGAATTTGACTGCACATTATGTTGGGTCTATGAAATTGTGACTGTTTTAGCATGTTTTGAGCTATGAATCTAAGACCTAGTGTGAGATTTGATGAAGAGTTTTGATGTATATTGTTTGAAGGTGTTACCAAGTATTTATTGATGGTTTTACACTGAATTTTCTAGTAGGTTTTCACTCTTGAATTGCATGGTTTATACTAGCATTACAGACCCGCCAAGTGTTTGATAAAATGTCCGGTTATGATTTATTGAAGAATTGAAGGTCCAATGCATGTCTTATGAGTTGAATAGTGATATAATGATGATGAGGAAGGGAACGCATGTATATGATGATGAGAAGGAGGAAAGGAATGTATGTATATGATGGTGAAAGAAGTGTATATATGATATTATCTCTATAGTGTTGGGGATGACCAAGCCTCACTCGGGAGGTTGTAGGCTCGGGTGACCTTGGTGAGGGGTTTGTACCTCAATCACTTCGCTTAGGAGGTAGCAAGCCCGTGCAACCTTGTTGGGGGTTTGTACCCATCAACCTTGTTGGGGGGTTTGTACTCCCTCAACCTTGTTGGGGGGTTTGTACTCCATCAACCTTGTTGGGGGGTTTGTACCTCATCAACCTCATGAAGGGGTTTGTACGTCATGCGCCTCTCTAAGGAGGTGGTAGGCCTTGGATTGCACTAAGAATGGTCACTCCTAACTGTTGTATTATGTTGTATATAAGCATGAGTTTACTTCAAGCATCATTCATACATGTCATATTGCTATAAGCTTATTCATTGTCTATGTTATGCATTTTGCCTATGGTTCTTATCACTTGTTGCATTATATCCTACATGCTTAGTACATTCAAACGTACTAATGCATACTTTATGCATACATGATGTCACCATGTAGGAACCGGAGCCCCACTTGAGCATCCTCCTCCATGTGGCTGGTACGATATCTGTCAAGCTTGTTGGTGAGTCCTCTATTTCGGGGACTATGTTTATGATCTTATGCTATGTTCTAAGACTATCCTTCTTTTATGTATGTATAGACTATGAGGGTGAGTCCGGTTGCTTTTCTTGGCCCCACTCTCTTATCTATGTAGTATAGGTATTATTGGACATGATATGTATCTACGCTATGAGCTTTGACTCTCTTGTTTCTTGATGTTTATGATATGGAAGTTTACCCTTAGCCCGTTTGTCTCTATTTACCATTTCTAGCTGTATTTTATTACTTCTGCAACCAAGGATGTGTAATGATATGTTAAGAAGCTTGCTTGGGGTCCCTTCGAGTTCCCCATGTGACATTTCAGATCTAGGCCCTAGGCTTTGGTCATGACAATAGTTCATAGTCAAATTCATAAGAGAAGACCCATAAGGAAGATCAACTTAGAAACATGTAATTTAGGTAAAAAGGAAGCTTGAGCACCATGGGTGAAAGAACCCAATACTTGAGACCCTTATACCTTGACTTTAGAGAATTCTTGATGAAAATTGAAAATTGAGACTTGAAGCTTGAGTGAAATCCTTAAGACCCGGATGAGTTTTGGGACTTGAAATTTGGGGTGAAATATTTGTCTAAGTGTTTGAGAGAGTATTGAGGAATGTCTTGTATGATATGAAGGTGACATATGGCTAAGTATAGATATTTTCACGCATCGGAAGACTTAGGCCCAAGACCCAAAAGTCTTGGACCGAAAAAAGAAAACTGGCAGCAAGATAACACATCTCCGCGACTGCTCCGCGCACAGAGAGAACGTGTATGCTCACTGGAATGTGAAATTTTTGGCGAAATGAAATTTCTGTATGGTTGCTCTAAAATCGATGTTATACCTGTCTACCATTCAATTTTCCCCTTGATCAAGAATATGAAGTCGGATTTTCAATATCACGCACGGATTTTGAGATATATGGAAATTACAATTTCGGGCACTTTCGAGACATATTTTCGGGCACTTTTTGAGATCATTTCAATATCACCCCCTTGGGAACATTCGTCCTCGAATGTTAAATAAACGTACATAAGAAGAGTAATGATGAAGATATCAGCCCCAACAAGAATGCATCAACACACTTAAAACACCATTTTCAAAATCTCAACATAAATGTAAAAATCACCATGAATTTTGTCAATATAACCATGAATGCATGCAAATGATATAGGAGCTGAAACATGAGACATGAAATCACATAGGAGACTTAGAATTAGTACCTTAGGCTTGAATAGGATGAAAAACATAGGAATATCTCTTTTGTATGTCTGCTTCGGCCTCCCATGTAACACTTTCGACTTGTTGATTCCTTCAAAGGACCTTAACGGAAGCAACATCCTTGTACCTCAACCTCTTCACTTGTCAATCCAAGATCTCTACTGGAACTTCTTCTAACTCGGGTTATCTTCAACAACACCCACAACATCCAATGGGACAATAACATTCAGATCACCTACACATTTCCTCAACATGGATACATGAAACATTGGATGAACCAAGTCCATTTCACTAGGCAACTCCAACTCATAGGCCACCTTACCAATCCTCCTCAACACCCTATAAGGACCCACAAATCTTGGATTTAATTTAGCCTTGTTACCAAAACAAACCACACCATTTATGGGTGATACCTTCAAATAGACCCAATCGCCAACTTTAAATTCAAGCTCTCTTCTCCTTACATAGGCATAGGACTTTTGACGACTTTGGGCTGCTTTCAACCTTTCTCTAATCAACCTTACCTTCTCCATAGCTTAGCTTCCATAACCAGATCTGGTCCCAAGAAAGCCATTTCTCCCACTTCAAACCACCCAACCGGTGATCTACAACGTCTACATAGAGGGCCTCAAAAGGAGCCATACCGATGCTAGAATTAGCTATTGTTGTAAGCAAAATCAATTAATGGAAGATGATCATTCCAACTACCCTTAAACTCCAAAATACAAGCCTTAAGCATATCCTCAAGAGTTTGGATAGTTCTTTCAGCTTGGCCATCCGTTTGAGGGTGAAAGGTTGTACTAAGCTTTACCTTGGTCCCAAGACCACTTTGAAAGGACCTCCAAAAGTTTAAAGTGAATTGAGCAACATGATTCGATATGATAAACAAGGGCACCCATCCAACCTCACTAACTCATGAATTTACAATTTAGCATATGCTTCGGCCCCATAAGAAGATTTAACCGGTAGGAAATGAGCCGACTTTGTCATTCTATCAACCACAACCCAAATATAATCAAAACCCTTTCTAGTCTTAGGCAACCCAACCACAAAGTCCATTTCCTCCCACTTCCAAGTAGGAATCTCTATGTATTGGGTTTGGCCACCCGACCTTTGGTGTTCGACATTGACTTGTTGGCAACTATGACAACCGGATACAAATTTGGCAATGTCTTTCTTCATTCCTCCCCACCAAAACACATCCCTCAAATCCCTATACATCTTTGTAGAACCGGGGTGGATAGAATAGGAAGAATTATATGCCTCATCAAGAATCTTCTTTTTCAAATCATCAATACAACGTACACACAATCTACCTTGGTACCTAAGGGCACCATCCCCCCCTTGGGAGAAAACCTCCACCTTGCCCTCTTTCACCAAGGCCTTCAATTCTAACAAGGAGGGATCAAGATCTTGCTTTGCTTTTATCTCACTAATCAAGGAAGATTTTGAACCATCAACAACAACAATGCCACCATTATCCACCTCTTCCAACCTAACCCCCAACCTAGCCAACTGATGGACCTCTCTAGCCACCTCTTTGGCCCATCATCATCTTGAGCTAGGCTACCCATAGACATCCCTACTCAAAGCATCTGCCACAACATTAGCATTACCGGGATGATAATGCACACTCATATCATAATCTTTAAGAAGCTCTAACCACCTTCGTTGTCTCAAGTTGAGATCTTTTTGAGTGAACACATATTGGAGACTTATGATCGGTAAACACATCAACATGCAACCATACAAATAATGAAATTTTCAAGGCAAATACCACGACATCCAATTCAAGATCATGAGTAGGATAATTGTTTTCATGTACTTTGAGTTGCCTAGAAGCATAGGCTATCACCTTACCATTTTGCATCAAAACACAACCCAAACAAATCTGGGGGGCCTCACCATACACAGTAAACCCTTCCGGTAGAGACAAGATAGGAGCAGAGACAAGCTTATCTTTCAAGGTTTGGAAACTCTTTTCACACTCATCGGTCTGCACAAACTTAGCCTTCTTTTATGTCAACCTAGTCATGGGAGAATCCATAGAAGAGAACCCATTAACAAACCTCCTGTAGCAAGCCGCTAAGACCAAGAAGCTTCTAACGTTCGATGGAGTCAATGGTCTAGGCTAATTTCTAATCACATTCGCCTTTTTAGGATCCACCGTAATACCATCCCCCGACACCACATGACCTAGAAAGGCAACCTCCTTCAACAAAAATTCACATTTCTCATACTTAGCATACAACTTCTTTCCCTCAACTTTGTAGCACTACCCTCAAATGAGCCACATGTTCCTTCTCACTATGAGAATTGATCAAAATATCATCAATGAAAACCACCACAAACAAATCAAGGTAGGGTTTAAAGACCCTATTCATAAGATTAATGAAGATAGCCAGTACATTGGTCAACCCAAAAGACATAACCACAAATTCATAATGCCTATACCTAGTCTGGAAGGTCATCTTGGGAATGTCACACTCCCTCACCTTCATTTGATGATACCCGGACTGAAGAATCAATCTTAGAAAAGTGACTAGCCCCTTGAAGTTAGTCAAACAAATCATCAATTCTTGGGAGAGGGTACTTATTCTTGCTGGTAACCCTATTAAGTTGCCGATAGTCAATGCACATTCTAGGAGACCCTTCCTTATTCTTCACAAAAAAAAAATCAGTGCATTCCAAGGTAATTGGATAGGCCTAATAAAAACCTTCTCCAATAAGTGTATCAATTGCTCCTTCAACTCCTTTAACTTTGTCGGGGCCATACGGTAAGGGGAAATAGAAATAGGTTGAGTATAAGGAGGTCTATACCAAAGTCTATTTCCCATTCAGGAGGAACACCGAGAAGGTCACTTGGAAAGATATCAAGAAACTCATTCAGCACCAGAACCGACTCTATAGGAAGGACTTTGGACTCAACATCCCTAATCCTCACAAGATGATAGAGACACCCTTAGAAATCAACTTTTAGGCTTTAAGACAAGAAACAAATCTACCCTTGACTACCACATCACAACTTTTGTCATGACCCAAGCCTAAGGCCTAGACGTGACATAGCTAATGGGGAACCCGAAGGAACCCCAAAAAAGCCTCTTAACATAACAATCACACATCCTTGGTCGCGGAAGCAAAACATCAACAACAAGAGACATAAAGAAGGAAAAAGGGACTAAGGGAAGACTTGGGTAATCATAAACCTACCCTTGACCACCACATCATGACTCTCCCACTCAAGGATGGGTTCATTTGAGAATCTGAATTTTACCCTATGGGTTCTACAATTAATAGAGGCATAATATGCATGCAACCAATCCATCCCAAGAATGATATCAGAACTAACCATATCCAACTCAACAAGATCACAAGGCAATATTTTATGCAAGATACAAATAGGACAATGTCTATAGACCTTTCTAGCAACAATAGATGCACCAATGGGAGTAGACACCTCATAAGACTCACACAACAATTCAGGCTCAGCATGAAACTTCTTGGCAATAAGATGAGTAACAAAAGAAAGAGTGGCACCCGAATTTATCAATGCATACACATCAAAATCAAAGACTTTTAATATAATAGTGACGACATCGGGCACCTCATCAACCCCTTGCTTTCCATGGAGAGCATAAAACTAGTTGTGGCTTGGGGAACCACCTTGTTGGCCTCCCTACCCAAAGGAACCGCATTAGCACCCCAACCTTGAGGACGAACATCCTTACACTTGTTGTGATTTCGTGGACAATCAATCATCTTGTGGCCTACTTCCTCACAACCAAAACAAGTGTTGGTATCCCTCAAGCATGGGCCACCATGACCCCTACCACACTTTGTACACACGAGTCTAGGCATCACACCGCGACCCTCTTGGGGCCTTGGGTAGTCATTGGCAAATCTCCCACTTGGAGCATGAGAAGACCCTTGGCCTTGGTGAAACCGGACACCCTTGTGACTTTGAAACTTACCATCAAAATGGGCCCTCTTAGACTCATGACCCCTTCTCTTCCTCAATTTCTCCCCCGCCAACTGTTTGGCATAAGTCATCAAGCGGGACAAATGCATGTCATTAATCAACATGGCGGTACGACATTCTTCACTTACCAAATCCGATACACCCATCACATATTTATTCATTCTAGACCTCGAGTCAGCAACCAAGTGTGGAGCATATTTTGGGAGTTGGTTGAACTTGAGGGCATACTCCCTCACACACATAGACCATGCTTCAAATTCATGAACTCCACCAATTTGGCTTGCATAAGCCCAAGAGGGAAGAACTGGTTGAGTAAAGACGCCTTAAACTCCTCCCATAAAACCACATTATTGTTCCCCTTCTCCTCCTTCCATTGAGTGTACCATATTTGAGTCACCCCCTTGAGTCAGTATGTCGCCAACTCTGCCTTTTCTTCCGACCTCACACCCATAATGGACAACACCTTGTGGACCTCATCAATAAATTCTTAAGGGTCCTCATCCACCTTAGACTCATTGAATTCAGGTGGGTTCATCCTCACAAAGTCCCTCACCCAGGATGCTGGAGTAGGAGCATGGGGGGCTTGGTCCCCTTGGTTGGCTTGGTTAGCCATAACATGAGTTAACAAGGTAAGAGCATCCCATAGCTCTCCATGAGTCGGTTGTTCCTCGGGTGTGTGGACTCTTCTTCCTCTTGTGTTTGACATGATCTAGCATAGCAAAGAACAATCGTTGGGGGGGGGGGAACCTTACCTTAACATCTATACCATGATTAGAGAGTAAGAATAAGGGAAACATTTCCTCGACCGTCTCATAGCCTCCTACTCATAGTTGCGGTGCACAACACAACCATGAATAAGACTCTTATCGATGTTGTGTGTTGGATGCTGAAGACTATTAACAACCTAGTGCTTTGATACCAAGTTGTTCATGACCCAAGACTAAGGCCTAGATGTGACACGGCGCATGTGGAACCTCAAGGGACCCCAAGAAAATCTATTAACATATCATTACACATCCTTGATCGCGGAAGCAAGAAAATAATAATAAGAGATAGTAAATAGGATAAACGGGGTTATGGGACATCTTTCATTTCATAAAGTAACAAAAGAGTTAAAGCTCATAGCATCATAACATAACTTGTCCAACAACACCTCTAAACATAGAACTTAGTAGGGGCCTAGACAAGCAACCGGGCTCCATAGTCAAAGCATACCATAAAGAAAAGAGAGTCTATACATAGCATAAATTGAGAGAAGTTTTTCCTCAAAGTTGAGGACTCACCAACTTGCTTTGAGAGATATCACACTAGCCATGTGGAGGAGAAGGATGATCAAGTCAAATCTGACTCCCACATGGTAACATCTTGTAGACATCGAGTACGCATTAGTATGTTTGAATGTACTAAGTATATAGATGCAATGAAACAATAGATAAGCAACATAGTCAAAATGCATAATTATGCAATAGATAAACATATAACAATATGACATGTATGACTGATAATTGATGTAAACATGCTTGTATATAGACTATATTACATGTGTAGGAATAGACCATCATCATAGACTAAACAACTCAGTACATGGAATCTAAGGTAGACCATCCCTTAGAAGTGATTGAGGTACTAACCCCTCAATTGGTTGATGGATTACCATCCCCATCCAAGGTGATTGAGTTACCATCCCCTCAATTGGTTGATGGCTTACCACCCCCATCAGAGATGATTGAGGTACCAACCCCTCAATTAGTTGATGGATTACTACCCCCATCAAAGGTGATTGAGGTACCTACTCCTCAATTGGTTGATGGCTTACCACCCCCATCCGAGATGATTGAGGTACCAACTCCTCAATTGGTTGATGGCCTACCACCCCCATCCGAGATGATTGAGGTACCAACCCCTCAATTGGTTGATGGCTTACCACCCCCATCCGAGGTGATTAAGGTACCAACCCTTCAATTGGTTGATGGATTACCACCCCTATCCAAGGTGATTGAGGCATCACTCCTCAATTGGCTATGGTCAACTCATAACACAATAGATACTTCTCATGAAATCAACACATTCATATCACCTTTTCATCATCATAAAGTCACTTAACTCATATGCCAAGCATTTGGCCTTCAATAATTCAAGACACATTAACCGGACATTTCTTCAAGCACTTGGTGAGCGTGCAATGCTAGTGTAAAACTGTACAATTCAGTATTGAAATCATATAAGTAAATCTAATGTAAAACCACCCACTAACGCTTGATAATAGCCTCATGCAATATACATCAATACCCTTCATCAAATCTTACGATAGATCTAAGATTCATTGCTCAAAACATGCATAAACAATCACACTTTTATAATATCCCTACATAGTTCGTAATCAAATTCATAAAAGAAGATCCATAAATAAAACCAACTTAGAAACATGTAATTTAGGTAAAAGGAAAGCTTAGGCACCATGGGTGAAAGGACCCAATGGTTGAAACCCATATGCCTTAACTTTGGAGAATTCTTGATGAAAATTGGAAACAGAAACTTGAAGCTTGATTGAAAAACTTAAGATCCGGATGAGTTTTAGGACTTGAAATTTGAGGTGAAATATTTGTCTAAGTTTTTGAGAGAGTATTGGGGAATGTCTTGTATGATATGAAGGTGAAATATGGCTAAGTATAGGTATTTTCACGCATGGGATGACTTATGCCCAAGACCCAGAAGTCTTGGACCGAAATATAAAACTGGTAGCAAAATAACACATCTCCGCGATGGCTCCGTGTCGCGGAGAGAATGCGTACCCTCACTGGAATTTGAAATTTTGGCGAAATGAAATTTCACTATGGTTGCTCTAAAATCGGGGTTATACCCATTTCCCACTCAATTTTTCCCCCTATGAAGCCAAATTTTTATATCACGCACAGATTTTGAGATATATGGAAATTACAATTTCAGGCACTTCCGAGACACATTTTCGGACACTTTTTGGGGTCGTTTCAACAAGTACACTTATCCACCCAATCATATAACGCTAAACTACACATGTACTCAAAAGAGTCCCAGCACAACATACACACACACACACAGACATACACATTATAGAATACTACCTCAAAATAATCACTTATCTTCAGAGTCAAGTAGTACAATAGTTTATCCGTATCAATATCCATCCACACACAATTATAATCAATAATGAAGCAAAAGCAATGCAATATCAGATATCATGATTCATGTTTGTCGTTTAATAAACATCCACTCATAACGTCATATCGGAACCCATGGGGTCTCACATCGACCATGTATCCATGAACATTGTTGGCAGAAACCTTAGCCAATGCTCACACGACCGGCATAAACCTCGGTCATATAATCTACCGAAATATTACCTTGGGTAATCATCAATCGGTAAAAACTTCAGCTACCAATCCACATGTTACCTTACTCATATCCCGACCATAGCCATCACCAATATCAATGCACAAGTAACAAGCGAATGCAATATATATAATCTCAATATCATCATAATCTCAATATTAGTGCAACCTCAATATCAGTACAATTCTAATATCAATACTAGATAATCCACAAGTTAACAAGTATTTATATTCCCACAATTATTTCACAAGTCAAGGATTCACAACATTTATAATTAGCATGATCAAACCCTATAATAGTATAATTCTATCTAATTTCATGCCACACATAACCCAAACACACTCACATATGATAATACAAGTTTTTATCATGCTTATCAAAAAGTTAGAAGTCCACTTGCCTTAAATGAAGTCTCAATCAACTCAAATCCAAGCCTTTTCCCCTTCTATGATACACTAAATCACTGCAATCTAGTCAAATATAGAATCACATTTACATTACGAAACAAATGACACTAAAATCAAGTAATTCGGGTGAAAAGGGCAAAATGATAAAAACAATTCACACTAAAAAAGGTTCTAAAAATATGAAACTTTTTACATGAAAATGTTCTCCAAGTAATAAGGAATGTTGGTGAAAAGCGTTTCGAAAAAGGACTTGAAATGAGCTCAAAATTATTATTTTTCTATCAAAAATAAATGTCCAAGAAAATCCCAAATTTTCCAATTCAAAACCCAAATTTTAATATTAAAAATTACGAATTGATCAATAAAATTTGAAGATGTAAGTTAGAAGTACGTTACCTAAAAGCTTTATCTTGAAATTCCTTGAAAGTCTCCTCAAATTGAGCTTAGAAATGTTAAATATATTGAAAATCCTTAATTCCCGTAATTTAACTCGTGCTTACTGTTTCTGGTCACTTAGTGCTCCGCGACGTAGAGAAAGATCTGTGAATGCGGAGGTCAAATGGGCTTAGCCACTAAAAACATTACACAATCCCGTGAATACTGAGGCCATACAGTAGCACCTTCGCGAATGCATGAATGTAGAGGCCACAGGAAAGTAAGCCTCCCCAAATGCGAAGGCCAATACCATACAAATGCTGAGCACACTTTTCCTGCACCATATTGCAGCCAAAAACAACTATGTGAAAGCTCAGAATTAACCCTCAAAATTTTTTGGAAACCCCATGAGCAAAAACCAAATATGTCATCCTACCAATTTCAACATTCCGACCAATGAAACTATTGGAATTTGAATTCGAAACCTCCTTGGCCCGGAACCCGATAAGACTCAAAGAAACTAGTTAAAACCTAAAATACGCAAAATATCCTCAAGAATCCTAAAATTTACAACAAGACCATTTGTAGCAGTAGTTTTAAGCATCCAAAACCGTTGAAGTTACCAGAATTCCAATCTGAGCTTCCGAACTCCGAATGTTGACCAAAGTCAAACTAGTTTAGGTCCAAAATCTCTATTTTAACTCCGAATTCAGTTTCGTCAGTACTCCTAGACCAAATTCAGCATTTTGGAGCTAATGGAATTGACAAAATTGCATTTTGACACTCGAAACTCAAGATGACCTCAAAATTCAAAATTTCAAACTTTAAGCCTTTAAAGCTTTCTTTAGTAAACTTCTAATTTTTTACAAGATTTTTGAAATTCGAATTTTAAAATCAATCAGAAATGACTTAATGTTACTTCTGGGATGGGAAAAATGATAATCTTTTTTAAAAAATGCCAAAAATGACCTTCAGGTTCGTTACATCATCCACTACTAAAAACTATGTTCATGCTCGAACATAAGATAGGGAACATACTTGAACGCTAAAAAAAAAGGTACGCATATTAGCCTCTATCTCCCATGTAGCCTCACTTGGCGCCATTGAACCGTCACTGAAGCTATCTCCTTAGTCCTCAACTTCCTTACCACCTGTCAAAGATGGCCACTGATTGCTCCTCATAAGTCAAATTTGGGCTCAACTGAACTGAATCATTGGAGATCACATGTCGTCTAGAATATAATGCCACAACATAATGACATGAAACACAAGATATATTGACAATATGCTAGGTGGGAACACAAGTTTATAGGCCATCTCTCCCACTCTATCTAGAATCTCAAAAGGACCAATATAGCTCGGGCTGAGCATGCCTTTCATCCATAAACTCATAACACCCTTCAAGGGTGAGATCTTCAACCATATCCTACCACCAACCATGAATACCAAAGTTCATACCTGGCTGTCAGCATAACTCTTTTGGTAAATCTGATCTATTACCAACCTACTTTAAATCAATCGCACCTGCTCTAGATCCTCTCTCAACATATCTGTAATGAGGCTCTCCACCGCTACTTAGTCAAACCATCCAATAGGCTATCTATATCTCCAGCCATACAAAAGCCTCAAAAAGAGTCATTTGAATACTAGAATGTTAACCATTGTTGTAAGCAAACTCCGCCAAGGCCATGTGCTAATCTTATCTGAAACTAAAATCAATGACACATGCTCTTAATATATCCTCCAACACCTAAATGGTCCTCTCAGACTGTCCATTGGTTTGGGGGTGAAAAGTTGTACTCATATCCAAATGGAAACCCAAACCATGCTGTAAGGCCCTCCAAAAGTCTGATGTGAACAATGAGCCTGATTTGATATGATAGAAACATAAACTCCATGAAGCCATACAATTTGGATAATACAGAGTTGGGCTAACCTCTTCATTTTGAACTTAACCCACAGTAGGGAGCAAAACTACCACAAAGTCCATACTAATACTCTCCCACTTCCAAGTTGGAATGGGTAATTTCTAAAACTCACCCCTAGGTCTCTGATGCTTATACTTAACCAGCTGACAAGTCAAATACTTCAACAAAAATTTAATGATGTCTTTCTTCATACCACACCACCAATAATGTTGTCTCAGGTCATGGTACATCTTTGCCGCTTCTAGATGAATGGAATACCTGGTGCAATGAGCCTTCTCAGGTATCAATCTGATCAAGTCACCTACCTTGGGCATATAAATGTGACTCCCAATCCTCAAACACCATCAGAATCAACTCTCATTTTACTAGCTTTGCATCAAGCCACCTCATCTTGAATGATACACAACTTATCATCCTCAAACTTCCTATTAGGAATCTGATCTCTCAAAGATGCGTGGGTCTCTATGAATGCAATCACTCTACCCATATGCAAAATTTGTAATCTCACCAACCCGTTGGCCCATCTCTGAGTATCTGTAGCTAAAGGTCGCTCCTCAACCCGAATAGCTGCAACACTCCCCATGCTAGAAACATTCCTACTAGATGCATAAACAATTATATTGGATTTCCTGAGATGATAGAGAATAGTCAAATCATAGTCTTTTAGGAGCTCAATCTACCACCTTTACCTCAAATTCAGATCACGCTGGCTGAAAATATACTGTAAGTTATGATGGTCAGTAAAGATCTCACAAATAGACTCTATATAGATAGTGACATCACAACTTCAACACAGAAACTACCACTGCCAACTCCAAATAATGAGTATGATAATACTTTTCATGGACCTTCAATTTCCTAGAAGCATAGAAAGACACCTTCCCTTTGTGCATCAACATTCCACCTAACCCTACCCTGGAATAATCACGATAAATCATGAAATCAACACCTTCCACCAGTAAGGTCATTATTGGAGCAGTAGTCAACAATAATTTGAGCTTTTGTAAGCTCTCTTCAAACTTATCAAACCAATGAAAAATAATATTTTTCTGAGTGATTCTGGTCAGCAAGACTACAATAGTAGAGAAACCATGCAGAAAATGATAATAATAACCAGCTAAACACACATAACTACGAATCTATATAGCTGAAGTAGGGCTAGTCCAACCTCGAATGCCTTAACTTTGCTGGATCAACTTGGATGCACTTCTTGGACACTACATGCCCCAAAAATTCCACATAATGCAACTAAAACTCACCCATGGAGAATTTAGCATAAAGCTTCTCCTCCTTAAGCCTCTGGAGAATAACTCTTAGATGTTTCACATGATTCTCCTTGATCTTAGAATAAACTAAGATGTCATCAATGAAAACTAGCACAATTGAATCCAAAATATGGCTGAAACACCCCGTTCATCAAATCCATGAATACTGCAGGGGAGTTAGTCAAACCAAAAGATGTAACAAGAAACTTATAATGGCCATACACGGTTCATAGCTGATGGCACCCAGATTTCAAATCAATCTTAGAGAACAATGTTACTCCTTGAAGTTGATCAAATAAATCATTAATACGAGGAAGTAGATATTTGTTCTTAATAGTCACCTTGTTCAACTACTAATAATCGATGCATATCCTCATGGAACCATTTTTCTTCACAAATAGAATTGAGGCACCCTAAGGTGAAATATTAGGTCAAATAAACCCTTTGCTCAATAATTTTTGGAGTTTCTCGATTAGCTCCTTTAACTCAGTAGAAGTCATACAATATGGAGTGATAGAAATGGGCTTTGCGATGGGAATAAGGTTGATTCTAAAGTCAATATCCATGTCAGGAGGAACTCCCAATAGTTCAGTAGAAAATACATCTAAAAACTCATAAACCACAAGAATAGAATCCATGAAAGGTGGCTCGATATAATGACCTGGTTGGTCATTTTTGGCTTTATCTGTGACAATTACTATTTTACCCTTTCATAAGTTATTTTGGACCTACTTTGAACTATTTAAATAGTAAGAACTGAAATCCTGAGTTTTAAAAGTTTAAAATATGAGTTTTGGTCTTTTTGAAAGCTTAAGTTGTTGAAAAGGTGAGTTTTTGTCTCATTCTGAGTTTTGAAGGTCGGATCGGGGATCCATTGATTCCATTTAGATTTGGAAATGTTGAAACTAAATGAAAGGATGTTGCAGAACTGAATTTGTAGTTTAATGAGATTTTTAGTCCAAAACTTGTGATTTTATTCATTTGCGGAATCAAATTTTGACTTTTGTCAGCATTCAGAATTTTGAAGCTTGGATTGGAACTTTGATAGTTCCAATGGTTCTGGATGGTGAAACCAAAGCTAAAATTGTCTCATCATAAAGTTATGGAGTTATCGAGGGTAGTTTTTGTATTTTGAGTTTTAAACTAGTTTAATTAACTTGCATTGGTAAATGTGTCATGGAGACCTCAGCATCAAATTCTGATGATTTCGTTGAGTACAGGTCGTTGTTTTTGGTATGGATATATATAAAGTTTGTGAAATTTTGAGTTCAGATGAGTTCTGGGGGTCATTAAGATTTTTGGCAATGGTTGGTGTGGAGGTATCTGGCACAACCCATTTTTTGTTTTCCACCTTCGTGGAGATATATGAGTTTTTCTTCTTTGAGATTGTTAACAATTGTCTACCTTCACGGAGTACATTTTTGTCGAGTCAATTTTAAAGATGTAAACCCCTACTATTTTCACTCTATTTTTAATATTTTAAGCTTTGGGCGGCGATTTTTGAAGATAATTCTTGGAGAAAGTTTTTGGTTAACTGTTTTTAACATCGTTTTGATTAATTTTTATGATTTTTTAAATCTTGATTTAACTTGAACTTCATGATTTTCAATGTCCAAAATTGGGGATTTTTTGTCTATGATCTTGAAATTTTAAATGAGGATTTCTCTATCGATTTGAACTCGATTTTACTGGAATTTTCGCCCACGAACTTCATTTTTTATGTGGAACCAGATTTTGAAGTCAATTTCCAAATTTAAGATTTTTGAAGATGTGTACGAACGAGATATCCAGCAACAAGAAGAAGGAAAAGGATTGAATAGACGAACTCCCGAGCATTTGGCGATCTCAGATGTGTCGATATCAATAGTGACTCATTATTTCGATGAATCATTTCTTCGGACAGAAGAAGATTATGTAAACACTTATTCGAGTTCTCACTTATCAGATTCCATTGTGGAAGACACAATTTTTTCTGAAGAATTCGCCATGATATACCTAATCCATGCATAATATCAGGAAAAATGGATACAAATTTTCGACTGCTACTTAGTATTGGCAATAGGTCTGAATTTTAGCCCTTATTTTGATCATTTTCCCCCTAAGCCTAAAATATGCCAATATATGTATCAAAATGTACCTCTTGATATGCAATATCTATTTTTGATAGTGGTTGATAGATCTGTGGATGATTTGGAAGTTTGAGTTGATTGAAAGCTTGTTCGAGTACTATTTTGGCATCGAGTAGATTCGACTAAATTTTTTGGGACTTGATTTGAGATATTGAGCATGCTTCTATGATAATTGTGAGCTGTAGATTGAGTTGTGATCGATATCATGATATGATTGAATTTGATGAGAATATAAGGTCGGTTATGCCGAGTATTGAGTAAATGGCAATCCTATTAACTAATTGAGATGAAATCTTGTGTTTTGAGATAATTGGAATATCATTATGATAATATGAGACTTGAAATAGTTCTTGGTTAATGTTGTGGCTAATTGATGATGAATTGAAATAGGTCTTGGTTAATGTTGTGGCTAATTGATGATGAATATGGCTAGTGTAGAAGTTATGAGCCCATTTGGGGTATTTGTGGAGTTTGTTTCAATGACATGTGGTTATTTGTTAGTGGTGTTAAGATGAGACATGGTATATTCATATAATGTTAATACTCTATTGTTGCATTGGTGTGCACCTATCTTATATTGACTAGTTGCATTACTATGCATAAATCTTATGCTCCATTGTTGTATTGTTATGCACATATCTTATACTAGATTGGGTGCATTAGTGTGCACGGATCTTATTTCTAATTGAGTTGCATTGATATGCACACATGTTATATATGACTGATTGAATTGGTATGTAAACATTTGATATGTGATTAGATGCACTTTTATGCACATTTATCACTACATTTTATCAGTTGAGATATTATGATGCATAGTGGAACAGTGGTTGTGGTCTGTGATGCCTCGCAATACTTCTGATTATGGCCTGTGATGCCTTATTATATATATCTTAGTACATTGCCTACAACACTCCTTGATTCTATCTTGTAGATTCGGCTCGCTAGATGTTTACATCGACCCAGCGACTGTCGTGATTTCACCTTATGGCCTTTGACTCCATAACGTTCATGCATCACATTGCATTGTATCATTTGATTGGTTACTATCTATAATTGCCATTATTTATGACTCTATTGTATTATGTACTAGCCATTTTAATGTAGGTAATAGGATTCATCATTATTACATACTTGTTCGATTTCTCTAACCCTGTCGTTTGAACCTACTGGGTACATTTTGGTGTACTCATCCCTACTCTATTTCCTCCCTGCAGATCGAGCACAGGGACGCACAAGGGTAGCTAATTCACTCTTTGTTGGACTTCTCTACATCCATCCTGATCCTATGGTGAGGATCAAACTTAGAGTCGCCTTGGATCTTTGAGACTCTCTTTATTGTTTTCTTTCAGACTTTCTACCAGAAGTTATGAGACAGTCTTGTATCTTACTTTGTGATAATTGTATTTACCTTCAACACTATTTAGATGCTCTTGTACTCATAACTCTGTGATTTGGGAGATTTTTTATATCTTATGCATTTGTTTCCGCTTTATTTATATTTCTTTGGTTACGATCCATTTTGGGTCGTGAAGTTTGGTATCAGAGCTCTAGGTTTGTTGGGCTCGTGAGTTAAGAGTAGGGTGTCTAGTAAAGTCTTGCGAATTGGTCTGTAGACATCCACACCCATCTTCGAGAGGCTACAAGATACTTTTTAGGAAAAGTTTTGACATCTTGCTTCTATTCGTGTGTTCCTTTGTATTACCCATTTGGAAATTGTCTAATCTACTCCTTCTACATAGATGCTGATTACCAGATTTGATCAATAAGTGAGAGAGCCTGAGATAGCTGATGTGGCTCCCATCTAAGGTCGAGGTAAAGTTTTCAGTTGGACTAGGTGCATACGACATGAAAGAGGGGCAACTCCACCTCGAGGGCAAACTAGATCGGCTTCTCCAGAGACTGTTCATGAGCTAGAGGGGCCTATGGTCCTATTCAACCACCCTCAGCCCTAGAGAATACACTCTCGATTTAAGAGTTGCTGATAAGTTTATTGGCTAGATTGAACGGATCTCCTCCAGCCCTAGATACTGGTAAGATACCAGTTTCTACCATACTGGTTGGTGCTAACTATTGAGATACCAGCTTTTACCACACTAGTTGGACATTCTAGCGCTTCCCCAGAGTTGGCTATAATTCTTGTGGGTCCCTTTTCAGCTCCAGCAGACCCTCCTACGACTGTTATTACTCCACTCAGGCATCTAGACCGAGTTTGGGTACTCGGTTTCAGAGGTTGGTTGTTGCTCCATCTATTGCACCTCCCTTGTTTGTGCTGTCACCATATTCTGCCAGTCCATCCATGTCTACAGCGGAGTAAAAGAGTTTTGAGAGGTTTGTGCGATTGGATCCACTGTGATTTGATGGCACTCCTTGCGATACAACTTATGATTTTCTGTTAGATTTCTAAGATCGATTATGTAATCTGACTATTCTTGAGTCGCATGGAGTTACCTACATTCATATCTGTTCACCAGCCTTGCCAAGGAGTGGTGGAGGTCAGTAGTAGCTTGTCGACCTATTGGATCTCCAACTATAACCTGGGGATAGTTCACTGAGAAATTTTTGGATAGATTCATGCCTACAGCCTCCGAGACAGCCACTGGGATGAGTTTCATAGGTTACATCAAAGATCTATATCTATCTTTTACTATGAGGGTAGATTTCACTCTTTATCCAGATATGCCTTGTCTAGTATTCTGTCTGAGTTCGAGCGGATCAGACTGTTTGCCAAGGGCTTGGCAGTGTATCTTTAGGAGGCTATGACTTCCTTAATGTTGGCTAGAGGTACTTTCCAAAGTGTTATTGATCACGCTCGTATGATATAGTGTATTACGTAGGATGGACAGGGTGGTCGAAAGAGGATCTGTCGACATGGACAATTTAGTGGACACCCACCATGGGACCAAGAGATTCAAAGGTAGGGCCATCAGGGTAGGCTAGTTCACACAGCTTTTCTAACATCTGATAGCATTGATAGATCTAGATCTGCTCAGGTATGTAGTGAACCCAGGCATATGTTTTCTTAGGGCAGCCATCTCAAAGGCAAGAGACCAGGGCTTGTTATCATTATGATGAGATTGGACACTTGGCTCATCATTGTCCTCACCGTGTGCCTCTTGCTCAGACTTCAGGTTCTCAACCAGCTCATCTAGCTCTAGCACCAGTACCAAAGGCGACACCTTATGTTATGAGAGGTGGTATTAGAGGAGGTCATGGAATAGTGAGAGACAGTGCTCGTAGTGGTCCACAAGCTAGTGATGGGTATAGAGTATGCTATATTGTTCCAGATAGAGCTGAGGCAGAGGTCTCTGATGCAGTTATCATAGGTATGGTTCCAGTGTGCCACCGTTCAGCTTTAGTTTTATTTGATCCAGGCTCTTCCTATTAATATGTGCTGGCCTATTTTGCGTTTGACATTAATATCATATATGAGCCACTTGCCGAGCCTATTTGTGTCTCTACCCCGGTAGTTGAATCTTTAGTGGTGAATCGGGAGTATTAGGGCTGTGTTGAGACTTTTCTAGGGAGGGACACTGTTGCTAATATGATATTTTTGGATATGGTTGATTTCAATGTGATTTTGGGTATGGATTGGTTATCACCTTATCATGCTATTCTTGACTTTCATTCGATGACAGTGACCTTATCTTGCCCTAACTTGCCTCAATTGATATGGACTGGAGCACCTAGCTCCTATCCTAATGGTGTTATCTCTTACAGGCATGCTTGTCAGTTGATGGGGAAAGGGTGCTTGACATATTTAGCAAATGTTTAGGTTGTTTCTCAGGAGCCTGCATCACTAGAGACTACCAAAGTTGCTAGAGAGTTTATGGATGTATTTTTGATTGATTTACCTGGTGTTCCTCTAGATCATGATATTGACTTTGCTATTGATGTGGAGTCGAGCACTAAGCCCATGTCTATTTCTCTTTATCAGATGGCTCTAGCTGAATTGAAGAAGTTGAAGGAACAATTAGAAGATTTGTTGAAGAAAGACTTTATCCGTCCTAGTGTATCTCCTTGGGGTGCCCTGTACTATTTGTGACCATTAAGAACAAATATCCTTTGCCTTGCATTGATGATATTTAGACCGATTGCAGGGTGCCTTGGTATTCTCCAAAATTGACCTGAGGTCCAATTACTATTAGTTGAGAGTTCACAAGTTTGATATCCCAAAGAAAACTTTTAGGACTAGTTATGGGCCTTATGAGTTCATGTTTATGTCATTTGGGTTGACTAATTCCCCGATTACTTTATCGAGTTGATGAATCGAGTGTTCAGGCCCTATCTAGACGTCTTTGTGATTATGTTCATAGATGATATCTTGGTATCCAAGAGTTAGGCCAATCATGTTCAACACTTGAGGACTATACTTTAGAGATTGAGGGAAAAGAAGATGTATGCTAAGTTCTCAAAGTGTGAGTTTTAGCTTGAGTCTGCTGCATTTCTTGGCCATATTATGTCAAAAGAGGGTAATATGGTCGACTTGGCTAAGGTAGCAGCTGTACGTGAGTGGGCTTGGCCTACTTTAGTGATTGAAATTTCCTTGGTTTAGTGGGTTATTATCAGTGTTTTGTACAGGGTTTCTCATCTATAGCAACGTCATTGACCAGATTGAATCAAAATGCTATAACATTCCAATGGTCAGATGATTATAAGTTGAGCTTCCAAGGGCTCAAGATTTGTTGATGTCAGCACCTATTCTTGCTTTACCCAAGGAGGGAGTTCTATTTGTGGTACATTGTGATGCTTCAGATGTGGGTTTGGGTGGTGTATTGATGTAAAAAGGGAGAGTGGCAGTCTATGCTTCTAGACAGCTGAAGATGCATGAGAAGAACTACCCTACCCATAACTTGGAGTTGGCTATAATTGTGCTTGTGTTGAAATTGTGGTGGACATTATCTTTATGCGGTGCATTGTGACATCTTTATCGATCACCAGAGTCTCCAATACATCTTTACTCAGCCTAATTTGAACATGAGACAGCGTAGGTGGTTGGAGTTGTTTAATGACTATGATACCTCTATTCTCTATCACCTCGGGAAGGCCAATGTGGTGGTAGATGTTTTGAGCCAGAAGGCTACTAGTATGGGAAGTTTGGCATTCTTGAGAGCTGAAAAGAAGCCCTTAGCTGTAGAGGTTTAGTCACTTGCTAGGCAGATGTCCATTTGGATATTTCTCCTCCTTAGAGTATTTTGGCATTTGTTGAGTCTAGATCTTCTTTGCTTGATTAGATATGTGCTCACCAGTTCGAGGACCTCAAATTATGCATGATTCATGATAAAGTTTTGAGAGGTGAGACCAACGTGGCTATTATTGATGCTGATGGTGTTATGAGAGTTAATGGTAGAGTTTATGTGCCTAAAGTTGGGGATTAGGTGAGATTGATATAAGAGGAGGTCCATTGTGCTAGATATTCCATCCATCCGGGTGTTCATGATCTTAAACAACATTATTGGTGGTGTGGAATGAGGAGAGACATAGCTAAGTCTGTGGCAAAGTGTTTGATTCGCCAACAAGTGAAGTATGAGGATCAAAAGCGCCGTCAATCAATGCAAAGGATGCCCATTCTCGAGTGGAAGTGGGAGAGAGTTACTATGGATTTTGTCACAGGTTTGCCCATGGCCTTGGGCAAGTTTGATTCAGTTTGGGTGGTCATTGATCGATTGACCAAGTTGGCACACTTCAAATCTGTGAAGACTAGCTACAGCACGGAGCAGTTGGCTAGGTCGTATATCTGGGAGATTGTTAGATCGCATGGTGTGCCAATGTCTATAGTATCAGATAGGGGTCTATGTTTTCTTCTCACTTTTGGCGGGCTTTATAGTGTGGTTTGGGTACTAGAGTTGATATGAGTTCAGCTTTTAACCGTCAGACTGGTGATTAGTCAGAGCGCACCATTTAGGTGTAAGAGGACATGCTTAGGGCCTTTGTTTTTGATTTTGGAGCCCGATGGGACCAACACTTTCCACTGGTAGAGTTTGCATATAATAACACTTACCGTTCCAGCATCTAGATGGCACTATTTGAGGCTTTTTTATTAGGCATCACTCATTATTCTTGCACCCAGAACACATTTTTATCCCTTTTTTATGTGTCACTAGCTTCCCCCTCATTTTGTGTTTACCCTTACACCAACCACCCTCAACTTTGGCTTTTGGCCTGAATCGAGGTGCACAATATCCAATCTAGGAACCAAGGGCACTTTTGGTAGACACCCTCAACTTAGGCTTTTTGCCTCAGTTAAAGTGCATAATGTTTAAGGAAGGACCAGGGCCAATTTCAGGATTTTACATCTAATAAGGCTAGGTAACTTAGGTTTTTATAAAGAAAAGAGTATATGTAAGGTTCAAACATTTGTAAGGTTCAAAACATTGGAATCAAGGGATACATTACACATTTGGTTTGTTATTTAGGCCAATTGAACTACTATGAATAATGGCCTAAGATCTTTTCCTAACCAATTAACCTATAGTCTAAGCAGAGTAACAGGGCAAGTTCTAAATTGAGACGCAGTATATGAATTTAGCAAAGAAAGCTCACACTCACATGACACTAATTACACTATCAATAAAGTCTCTCATATCATGCTTTTTTCCAATTCATCCTTACTTATCAAATCAAGCACTGTCAATACAATCAAACATATATGGTTGCTATCGATACTAACTAAATAATTTTGGTGGGTATCATTTTTCACAGTAAAGCACAGAGACAAACATATGCCATAGATATCAGTACTACATGCTTTTCATGACCTAGAGCTAGGGCCTAGGAGTGACACGGTCAATGGGAATCTGAGAGTCCCCAAACAAGCCTCAAAGTATCCATATCCATATCATTGGTTCAGAAGCCTAATCGAAAAGGAAACACATAATTCTAAGGATGGGAGAATAGGACTCATGCTATGGGGATGTCATAGGGAATGGGAAAAAAATGGATCCACAAAAGACTGGGTAAGTATGACTCACTCTATAGGGGCAATTCGAGACTTAGGATCTTTCACCTCATATGAATAACCATATCATAAGCTTATAACAAAATAACATAAGGGAAACCAATAGGTAGCCAAAGCCATAAGCATAACTTCCAATCTCAACACTTAGCATATAATCGTAAAGGAGTTTACAAGATGTCCAACAATGCCTCTAATCATAAGATAGGATGAGGGCCAAGACATACCCCTGGCTCACCCTCAAGTAAATAACAAAATAAGCACCATAGGTAGAGGAAAGGTAGTTTGTCCTTGGAACATAGGACTTACCACAACAAGCAAAACTCAAGATCCAAGCTAGACATCGTATTGTGGATGAATGTAGTCCTCGGTGCCTATATGGCGTGATCATGTAGGCAAAAGTATGCGTTAGTACCTTTGAATGTACTCAGTATGCACGCATATAATGCGTATGACTTACCAAATCTACATTCAATGTTAGATGACAAGGGCACATAATATAGAAAGAAGCATATATCAAAAGAAAAGTAATACAACAGTATTCCATGAAGTCCATGATGCATGAAATGCCAAATGCTCATATATAGTGGGGATATGACCTTAACCGACATGAGTAAGACCAAGCAGGCTATTTGAAATCCTGATGAAATCCCCTCACTAGAAAAGAGGTGGTCTACTTTCCAAAGGTAAACCATACTTCACCTTACGGGCATCCCATTTCGGAGAAGCAACCTTTCTTACGGGCATCTCCATTTCAGATAGGTTTTTCACATTATATCATATCATACCATACTTCTCCTTACGGGCATCCCCATTTTGGAGTATTGAACATCCTTACAAGCATTCCCATTTTGGATAGGATTTTCATATTCATATACCTATGTTTGGCACATAGTTCAAGGAAACAAACAGGCCCCTTGGGGATAGCTCCAACGCCCTCAATCCATCGGTGCTAAATCATAATCCTGCAAGAGTACATATACGTAAACATATACATCCTTTCAAAGCGATGTAAGTCTTATCAATTCTTTGCAATGCACTCTTATTCTTAAAGGCCAAAATTCATTCATAATAAATCATACTTAGGCTCAAATGCCAAATCACATTTCATATGATATTTTTCAGGCATAGGAATAGGCCATTTACGTTACGATATCGGGAAAGCACCGAAAATGCTCAAACGAGACATAATCATCGATATTTATTTGATCACATTCTTGTCATAACAAATATCTTATCATAATCATTTACATAAACATAATTAGGCTTAACCTACTTCATATTTTTCATAAAATCCAATGCTCAAGAATGGATATGCTATGAATGATATGAGAATAGCATGGGTAATAGAGATTCAAACTTAAATCAACAATACATTATGAAATTCAAGTAAAGACATAAGTAAAATTCACATTTAAATCATAATATAGGTTACACATGCACAAATCAAGCCTTAAAGGGAACATGCACTTCCATAACTGCATAATCTCAAAGCAAACCATCATATTAGGTCTTAACACAACTTAAAATCATCAATAAAGCATAGCCCATACATCAAATGAATTTAATAAATTATAATATTGAAAACCCATATTTAAAGTAAAACAATTTCATGAAATTGAGTGTAAAAGAGTTTGGGGCATCTTGGTTGAAAAGGACAAAGAATCAATCCCACATATCTTAGCAAATGAAGAAGATTCAAGAAGAAATTTGGTGAAGAAAGAGCCTTTCCTTGATCCCCAAGCTTAATCCCCCCTAGAGTTTTTTTAGAGAGACTTGGGAGAATTTTAAATGTGAAGAATGAATTTGAGTGAGAGGAATAGAGTTTTGGTCATCAGGAAGTCTTTAGCTAGCCTAGAAAGTCACAAAAGACCCTTAAAATAAACCATAATTATGAAAACGCCATTAATAAAATGAGTTAAAAAATTGAAAATCATCGCTTGATGTGTTGCCAAAATATAATACTTTCGATGCTTAAAACTTGGAATCTCAATGCGATGTTAGTAGGTTTTATGTATTTTTGTGTTTATGTTTGCAGGATTATAGGTTGGCCTTGATTTTGGGAAAAATTACAGAATTTGCTGAGTTTTGCTGTTATACAAGACCTTTTACAGGTCCTAGATCATCTACGAGTCATAGGGTGGTTTCTTGGACAAATCCAATGAATGGGTTGTTTTTTGAAGTTTATTCTACGAAAATTTAAATGAGCCGTAGAAGGTTTTACGAGTGTTAGAAGATGGTTCGTCCCATGAGGATCAAAGACTTATACTTTCAAGAATTTCATCAGACGAAACCCCCTTTACGGGTTGTAAATCACTTTACAAGTCGTAGAGGGGTTTCGTAGAGTTGAAGTTAAAATTTATAGCAGCTAAGTACGAGACCCCGATTACAGGCCGTGGAATACAACATGGCCCGTAAAGCCCTTTCGTATGGCATGCCGACCAGGTCTCCTATTTTGTTTAGGACTTAAATTTTAATTATTATAAATGAATTTTTTTAGGTAATTTTTCAGAGTTTTCGCCTAATACTCAGAGAACTCAATATTTAGAGAGAGAAAATTGTAAGATCATACTAGAGAGTCTTTGAGAACACTTGTGTTTGAATTTCATCTTGAAGCGTGTGGTTCTTATTGAAATTGGATTTGTTTGTTCTTAGTTCTCTTGTGTAAGTGGTCAATTATGTCTTCTCAATTCATAATTCTTGCATCTACACATAGCATGAATAGCTAAATTGTAATGACCCTTTGGGTCATTTATATGGTTTTGCTGCTATTATGTTGATAAGAGCATGCGATAGTCACCTCGGGTCCATTGGGATGATTATTGGTCAGCCTATTCGGGAGTTATGTGGATTTTTTTGTTAACGGGGAAGTTATACCCGTAAAATGAGTTTTGAGTAAAGTCCTAGTAAATAACCTCGGAACAAAATCTTGATGATTCCATTAGCTCCATAACAGCCGAATTAGGCTAGAAGTACGTCCGGTGCAATTGTTCATGGATTGCGAAATTGGCCGCCAAAATCAATTAATAGTTTACCTAGTCAATTCTCTCGGGAATCATGCCTAGATGAGAATTTTGATAGCAAGGTTAGCTCTGAAATATTGATTTTGGTCTAGGGCGACCCCTCGTTGATACCGGGGATGTCCGGATGTGATTTGAACCCCGAGGGGCTTTTCGTTAAAAGTTGCGTATAAAGAAATGGGACCATCACTATGTCGTAGAAAGCTCTGTTGGAAATTCTTATTGCATCTTGGGTTCGGAACGTCACAATCCATAGAGTTACATAATTTGTTTGCTGAAATCGGAGTCCAAACGAGCCCAAAACGGGGGGAAAAGCAATTAAAGGATTAATGGGAGAGGGTGATGTGGCACACCCTACTGCTTCCATGTGGCACATCTAGTTGCTGCCACATGGTAGTGATCTGGCAGCCACCTTCCTCTCTCTCTCCCTCTCTCTCTCTCTCTCTATCTCTCTCTCTATATATATATATATATATATATATATATATATATATATATATATTTATATATTTTTTTATAAA